>JAKCPI010031294.1:0-77886 GCA_023213315.1 Euborellia annulipes
AACCACGTTTAACTTTTAATATAATAATCGTATGAGCGAAAATAAATCTTAATTCCTTCTCGGTTCGTATTTGCTCAACTGATAAACAAATTTGTTGTCCAGTGATCAAGTGTGTGGGCAGCAAATGGACCATGATTGTACACGAAACTTAGGACAAACTTTCTCAATGACTTGTTTACTTTTTCTTTCTTTTTCTCTCTCTCTCCCACTCTCTTGGGGGTTTTCTTGTGTAAATTGAAATAGAATGGACTTGACTTTCTATTCTATTTCATATACAGTATTAAAGCAACAAGCTTTTACCGTGAACAAATATTTTCTCACTTCAAAACCATTTGAAGACCTCTTTTTATATAGAGATATATAAAAAATTTTTTTTTTTAGATAATCCAAAATGTATATTTAAACGTTTGAGTATTTTTTATTGATTTTACTTGTTTCGTTTATGCTTTAAGAAACTCTTACATTTACAGATTGCTTTAAAGGGAATAAGAGTTTTTTTTTTTTTTTAACAAACTCCATTCTATAATCAATAATTCTTGCTATCTGTCTGTTCATCGCTATTTTAAAATTTTTATTTTTACTTGTTTATGAAGTATGTGTAATCGTGAAAAAAGATTTTGATGATTCTCGACGTTTTAGGCTTCGACTAGTCCAATTTTTATTGGAATTATGTCTGTCTGTGTGAACATGATTGCTTAAAAACGCAAGCAACCTGATTTTGTGTATACTTCTTACTTAAAATTGTAGATCTCTATCAACTTTTGAAGTAAATACGTCAACCCAAAGTAGTACTTTACCTATTAAGTTTTTTTTTTTTTTTTTTCAAAATTTGTAATTTTTTCATCATGTTATGGTAAATTTCACTATTTAAATACACCTCAGTATTTTTCCCATGTAAGTTTCCCCTCAGAGTAACCACAACTTGTCAGGTCTGACTAAAAAGAGAGAGAAATAGTTTTTCCTTTCACGTTTTTCCGAAAAATGAATAGTTTTTTAACCTTTCCGCTAATTTTGAAAAAGAAAACAAGGATCCTACAAGTGCCAATAAAAATGTAAATATGAAGCCAATAAAAATGTAAATATGAATAAATAAAATTAAGAATCATTTGATGAATTGTTGCTGCTGCAGGATTATTTAACGGGAGAAATAAAACAGCACAAATTTCTCAGGAATCGCCTTACACCATATATTTGCAAATATTTAGGCCATCTTTAGTGCAGGATATAGTTATTTGGCGATCTTTTGTCTGGTGTCTCAAACTTTTGCATGAAGAGAGGAACGAACACTTGAATGTTCGTCTTCCCCTCCTCTCTTCATGCAAAAGTTTGAGTCTCCAGACTAGGGATCGCCAAATAACTATATCCTGCACTGAAGATGACCAGGCCTTAGGCCAACCAAAATACATGTATTTGCAAATATATGGTGTAGTAAAAAATTGGATTTTCTGTTTAACTGTGGTTTATTTGTAAAAATTACAACGTTTCGGCCACTCATTCTGTGGCCTTCTTCAGGTACAATACAGCTAAGTTTATAAAGGTTGTTGCATCTGTAACAACCTTTATAATTTTAGCTGAATTGTACCTGAAGAAGGTTGTTACAGATGTAACAACCTTTATAATCTTAGCTGAATAGTTCCTGAAGAAGGCCACAGAATGAGTGGCCGAAACGTTGTAATTTTTACAAATAAACCACAGTTAAACAGAAAATCTATTCCTTTACTAATGATAACAATTGTGAAAGCCTAAACTCCAATATATGGTGTAAGTCGATTCCTGAGAAATTTGTGCTGTTTTATTTCTCCGTTTAAATCATGAAGAATCTATTTATATTTACATTTTTATTAACACTTGTTGGATTTTTTTTTTTTTTTTTCAAAATTGGCGTGTCGTTTCTTTTCCAAAATTAGCAGGGAGGTTGTTTTTTTAGTAAATTATCTAAAAAAAACTATTAGCTTTTCGGAAAAACTTTAAACAATAAAAAAATTTTGAAAATAGTGTAATTTATCATCACATAAGGAAAAACATTACAAATTTCAAAATTTTTGAAAAAACTTATGTACTACTTCCGGTTGACGTATTTACAACTGGGTTCGATTCCCGGGGGCCATGGAATGTTTGGCCTCATCAATAAAAAACACTCACATGTCTTGTTAAAGTATTTACAAAAGTTGATACAGAACTACAATTTTAATGTAAGAAGTATATAATCGATCTGGCTGCTAGTGTTTTTAAACAATCGTGTCCACCTACAGACATAATTCCAAAAATATTTTTTTAGAGAGGGGAAGTCCTAAATCTTTATTTTATAAATAAACTTGATAAGATTGTAAACTCATGCTCACGTGAATACAATTAATAGATTTGAATAAATAATCTCAATTATGGTTATTATTTGGTTTTTGTTGTTAGTTTGTTGTACCGATAATTTATCTTCTCTGCCATTTGACGGGTCAAATGCAATTTAATTTGCAACGATGAGTTTATCATAACAAATGTATATTTACCGAGAGAGAGAGGGAGGTGGATGATGCGCGATTTCCAAGCCAAGCATTCTAACCCATTCGTCATTTACATATTTTCGGATTAATTGAATGCTTCGGAGAATCTCTAACCCACGTATTTATTACAATATATGCTTATACATCCAACTAATTTAATTTCAATGTTCGTGATCAAGTTTTTTTATTTTGATTTCTCAGAGATCTTATTTCACATGTCAACCATTGATCATATTCTTCTTCTTCTTTTTTTTTTTACGAAATATTCTGCTTTTAAAATGATAAAATTTTAAATGGATGAGTTGACAAGACTGTCATGACATTTGTTTGATAAATTACATGTTTACCTATGAATAATTTCAAAGACATGTACAAAAAATTATTATACACAGTAGCTTATATTTAAACATTTTTTCCATATTGACATATATGATACGCTTATAATAAATTGATAAGCCTTTTTTATACAATATTAAATTCCCATTATGGTGGAAGAGGGAACGAGTTGTGGAATTATATAGGCACTTTAACACCTTTTTAAAGATTCATTTTTATTAATTTTGTTTTATTCATGAAATTAATAATCTTTTTTACTAACAACTTGAGTTTTCTTCCTTTTCTTTCTCTTTCCTCTATATATGTTAATATATATATATAGAAAGCATTGGATTCATGTAAAAAATTCGATATCGAGATTCTGAAGGAGATACACGTTTTGAGGTCCCCTGAATAAAAAAAAAGCGGTTTTCGCAACATGGTCTGTGAACTATAAACTCAGGAACTAAAAGAGCTACGAGGTTGAAATTTTATATTTAAAATAGCCCCCCCCCAAGCTTTTAAACAAAATCGACCAAAAAGTACTAGTATTTTACTGAAGCACTTTTTTTATATTGATACAAAAAATCTGTTGTGTAAGTACAGAACACAACTATCAATTACCGAAGATAAAAGAAAGTTGTGTGCTGTCACATGAGATTTTAAAAAAATATAAGCTGAAAAGGATTCAATCTTCTTTGAACACAAGTCCTAAATGGACCCTGTTATGCAATAGTGTGTCAAGCGCCAAAAAAAAATTAAAAATTGAATTAAGCACGGAATAAATGCTATATTTAATAGTATTTTTTTTATGAAATATGTCCTAAAAAAATTTATATTTAATGTTACTTGCACAATTGACAACAAAAATTATATATAATCCAATGAAAACAAAAAACTTTATTGTTCATTTTTTCAAAACTCGGTAGCTGGCGCTTGACACACTAATGCGTAACAGGGTCCAAATAATACTATAGATATTTTCTCCCAAACACTTTTCATTATGTTTCGAATTCTCCAACATGTCAATTTTTTTTTTTTTAACACTCTTTTCTCATACACACTCACACTTACACTCACATTCACACAGTCTTTTCGGTAACTTAGACTTTGACGATAACCGTTGTTAATGAATATATATCTATTTGGGGTCCAGGCATTTCTATTTAAGCCATTTGGTATCCAAATTGCTTAAATAAAATCATCCGACTGCCTGGGGTCCGAACCCGAGACGTTCAGTACAGAAGGTAGACCCGCTACCAACTACACCAAGCCCGAGGGCTCTGCCAAATTTTAAACACTGATCATATGCAGGGCCGCAGACAGACTTGACGGGCCCCGGGGCTACTTACTAATACGGGCCCCCCCCCAAAAAAAAAAAAACTTAGTTTTTTTTTTTAGTATATAAAAAAAAGGCTATTGTGGCCTTCATGCCAACATTTTTTACACAGTTTTTGACACAACTTTTGAAATAGTTATACATTGCTTACAATATTTATTTAAATAAAGTTATTTAAAAATTTTTTCAAAATTTCCTAAACAAAGAGTTACAATAATTTATCGAGGCCAGATCCGGACAGAGAATTTCCGGGGGAATCTGGGGGTATGGAAAATTTTTTGAAAATTAACCACTGAAATCTGCGTTTTTAGCGTTTTTTTAATTATTTTAATTTAACCATGAAATTTAATTTTTATTAGAATTTTAAGATGGGAGCGCAATGGGCCCGGGCCCCCTCGGAGGGCCCGGGCCCCGAGGAGATATAGCCCCCCTGCCCCCCCCCCTGTCTGCGGCCCTGATCATATGTTAAATAACAATGGACTATTTTGTTCATTAGTGATTGGCTATCCTGGTCCATTTTTTTTTTACATTCATGTCAAAATTTCGATGTCGAGATTTTCATGGATATACGTTTTGAAGTCCCTTGTATAAAAAAAAATTGGTTTTCGCAACATGGTCTGTCTGTGTGTGTGTTTGTGAACAACATATTTAAAGAATGAAAAGAGCTGAGGTTGAAATTTTATATCTAAATTAGGCCCCCTCCTGGAGGGACTAGTACTTTACTGATGCACTTTTTCAGTTTTTTTTTTTTTAGATTTTCGATTCACTGCAACGATTTTGATTAAAATTCAAAAATCAATTATTTTTTTAGATGCTCTTTATATTTTATATTCTCATTTTGCCCTTGAAGCACACTTTACTCTTGTACTTCATATGAAAGATAGGAGAAATGGTTGCTCTTGATTTTCCCATGTTTCTAAATGTTATATTTTGAATTTTAATATATCGGCGGAAACTAAATATATTTCGACACAAAAAAATCTGGTCTGTGCGACCAGTCACACCAGATTTTTTTACGTAAATCAATTCACTTATTTATTGAGTAATACTATATAAAAAATAATTGACAGTAATTATTTATCATCAACATTTTACAAATCATCTGTATTCATATTTCGAAAGTTTATTCTTCGCGAAACTAAATAAAATAATTTCTTTTAATGTTTTTTAGCTAAATTATTGATTCATCAGTAATAATAATAATTGATAGAGGTGAATAATATTTGACTTTAAATTAAAAATAATTGCCTTAATTTCAAACACCTTCGATCAGCTAATTGGTTGTTTTTTTTTTCCTAATTAAAATTATTACACGTAGAGAAATACGCTCTTTTTTAAAATAAAAAAATGCATTTAATTATCTCTGGCAAATACTCTATTATATAAATAACCAGAAATGAATAAACAAAACGTATATATTAATAAACAGCGTTATTATTATAACGGGGGGGTTTGTTAAATAATATACACATGCAGCAAGTTTCTAAATTAAATAACTCTTAATAAATTATTTTCCTTTAATTATAAAATAAATATATATAAAAAATTAAGTTTTTATTCAAACTGACTTCAAAATTAAATATCTCTTCAAGGACTATTTGTATTAAAAATCAACACAATTTATTTGTTCGGTAAGAGAAAGTTGTGTACTGTGCTTGTCCCATCAGAGTTTTTGTGTCGAGATATTATACTGTATATTAGTTTCCTCTCTCTGTGTATTTTAAATGTTGACTGCTTGAAATAAACTATGGTTATTTTTCAAAATTTTAATCTAATATTTGGGTATTTTATACACTTATACACAAAAAATAAATACAAAATTTCATAAGAATGGGATTTTTTTTTTAATGTGTAAAAAGTTCCAAAGGGGGGGACCCCCTTTTGAATCGAAATAACAGCAAATCGAATTCGCTGTTATTTGCCAAATCCCCTTAGGGATTTAACATTGGCTCTATGGAAGGAAGAGCCGGAAAGTGTATTTGAAAAATCTGAAATACATCAGTAAAGTGTACTTCAAACAATTTTCACGAAAAATTCTATTGGTATACTTTTTAAAAGGCATAGAAAAAATAGTTGATTTATGAATTTTAATCAAAATCATTAAAGCGAATTTTGAGAAAATCAAAAAAAAAAAAAGTACATCCTTAAAGAATTAGTAGGCTTCTTTTTGGCCGATTTTGTTCAAAAGTCCATTTTCAAGCCACAGGATGATTAACTTAAATAAAATTTCAACTTCCTCGTTTACTTCAAATTGTATTTTGATCACAGGCAGACCATTTTGCGGGAACCACTTTTTTGAACTCAAAAGGTCTATTTCCATCAAAATCTCGATATCAAATTTTTGACATGAATCTTATCTCATTTTTTCCCCTCTTATTAATGAATCTTATACTTTCTATCTATATATAGGTAATAGAAAGTAAAAAAAAAAAATTCTTAGGAGCTTTGTTTTTTTTTTTTTAAACACACTTTTTTCTTATTCTCACTCACACTCACACACACATTCACACTGTCTTTTCGGCAACTCAAACCATTTAAGACTTTTACAATATCCGTTATTGATTAATATACATATTGGGGGTCCAGGTATTCTTATTTAAGTCATTTGGTATCCAAATGGCTTAAATAAAATCATCGGACTGCCTGGGGTCCGAACCCGCGACTTTCGAATAGGAGCTTTGAATTTTACATCAAATGACTAGTCGGAAGCGCCTGATAGTTGGACAACCCAACCACAGCCCTAACGTTGAACGAGAAGAGGTAGGGTAG
This sequence comes from Euborellia annulipes, assembly GCA_023213315.1. Taxonomy (NCBI): domain Eukaryota; kingdom Metazoa; phylum Arthropoda; class Insecta; order Dermaptera; family Anisolabididae; genus Euborellia; species Euborellia annulipes. The sequence continues at coordinate 6,922 of JAKCPI010031294.1, forward strand.
GCGTGGCCATAATAATGACCTCCTTCATTTCTACTTTCTAAATCAGTCGTTCCCAACCGCTGTGGCCCGGCACCCCCCCCCCCCCTCTGGATCCTCCTCCGCTGGCTCGGAACCTCGCCTTTTCTTAATTATCATTACTATATTCCAATCCAGTGTCTGCTTGAAGATTTGTTTGCATTCATTGAATACACAAATGCAATGAATACATAAATATTTCTGAATAAATTTCCCATGGGAGAAATTGTAACTTTAGGAATTAATAACTCAAAAAGTTATAGGAATTTTGGGATGAAAATAATTTCCCTGTAATCCCTAAAATGTCCTCTTTAAGCATATAAAATTTCGTTTTAAAATTCCAACGGGAAGTTGCCCAAATAGAGAGCGTGACAGACGGACAGATAGACAGACGGACATTAGCGAATTATATATATAGATTATGGTGTAAATAGATTAGCCATATTCCTCAACTTTCTTTTCCGAATATTATCGAACTTTAATATTTATAAATTCAAATGCGTTGCATTAAAAAAAAATCTAATCCTTTTACTTTTTTATACTGAAATTACTTGAATATTTATTTTATTTATTTATCATAACCTCATTAATAATACACATCCATTAAAAAAAAAATCCATTTTGATTTAGTATTTGGTCTATTTATTATTATATTATTCATGTTTTTCAATTTTATTTATTTATTATTTTAAATGAGCATATAATCGGTCAAAAAAACATAATTTACTACTAATCACTGAAATGGGTATTAAATATTAAAATAACACAATATTCTACCATAATATTGTCCGTGTTATTGTAATTTTTTTTTAATTTGTATATTATTATTATAAAATTGCCAATTGAACATCGCAGAATAACAAAATATATATCGATAGTGTCATGTATAAATTATTTATTATTATTATTATTTTTTTTTTTTGAATAATGAAATTATTCAGATGACTGAAAATATTCATTATATATTATAGTATAATAAAAGGAAATTGAAGGGCTTTTGAAAAAAAGCAACACACAAACATAAAACATAGTTTTAAATGTTAGTATAGAGAGAGAGAGTTGCGGTTAGTAAACTTTTTTAATCGTCCAAACCTTTATCACTAAAAAAAAAAAAATATATCGTTGTTGTTATTATTACGAGATTTTATTACGCTCTGTATTCGTTATACTCACAGAGTTTAAATTTTATATTAAACTAACAAACGCTACGTGTTTGTGTCTGTCTGTGTGTGTGTGTGTGTTATATTAAAAGGATATTCAAGTTTTTAACAAAAACAAATTTTCAAAATGAAAGTGAATATTTTATTAATTTTTGAAATTTAATACTTGGAAAAAAGTAGATTCGGTTTCAAATCAGGTTCAACCTAAACCGCCGGGTGTTTAGGTTTTAGTTTTTTTTTTTTTTTTTTTTTAGGTTTTAGTTTCGGTGGATATGGAAATCATAGTATTGTTGAATGATTAATACCCGTTTGTTTTTAATAATATGTCCTATTTCTTCGCAAAAACGAATGTTAGGATTAGAGGGAGAAAGTTAGGTCCGCCGACCCCGCATTGCGGGAATAGAGCGAGGACAGAAGGGATCACGATTGGAAACAAGAAATAGTCACTCGGGAAGCCGGAGAATAGGGCGGATAAGGGAGCAATTCGTATCCCAATTCATGGATTTTTGCCATGGAAACTGCACATGTGTGCACCCTTGCACTTCTTTTCAAATCACGAGGTAGTCTTCTATTAATGAATGTCAAACAAACTAAAAGACCCAGCTGCTTCAAATTTCGACAGGAGTCAGCTGATAGTTAGCTGCTGACAGGAGCAGTGTTGCCATTTCAGTTAAGAGGCGGGAAATTCAAAAAGTCACCTACCTATTGACCTTCCCTCGTAACGCAGTAGAGTAATATATAGAAAGAAAATTTTAAATACTGTTAGAAATTATAAAAAATATTTCATTTGGGGGATGAGGGATATTACCTATCAGATAATTCGAACCCTCCCTGAAAAAATTTTCTGGCCACGATTCTGTTTCTTGATATCGTGACTAATTTTAGAATAGAGCAAAAAATTTTCATACCTAAGAGTTTTTTCATGGTGTAAATATCTATGACAAAATAGATTTTTTTTTTTTTTTTTCAAAAATTATTACACTTGAATAATGGTCTGATAGTAGTCGACTTATTTTTCTTTCAATTACTAGTTATATTTCTTGGGATTTTGTTTACTCCCTTCTCGCTTAGCATCTGTCTTCTATAACAAATCTATTATATCAACATATTTTAATAAATTCTCCATTATCTTATGATTAATTTTATGTTACTTTTAAAAGTTTACATTCTAATGAAATTTAAGGATAAGAGAATAAAAGAGAGGATGAGATTTTATCTTATTATAGAAAGAAAGCATTCTCTATTCCACAAACTCATGATAAAATATAGCTCTGGGAATATTAAATGGGAAAAATTATATACGATTCTATTCTAAAGGAAAATATTTATCGATTGGATAATTTGAATAAATTCTGAATTGAAAAGAAGAGGAGAGGGGGAAAAAAGAGAAGTGAAATTGGAATCCAATTTATTATCCTATCCTGTTGTTCAAAGAGAGAAGAAGGTGGAAGAAAACGAGAAGAGATTATTAAATTGTAATTTTTTTAAATTACAAAACAAAATTCGAATGTTATAAATTTTAAAACGGAAAATTAATTAAGAAGAATATTGGAAAATACAAAAATTCAATTTTCAAGGGAATACAAAATTTATAAGAATAGGAAGAAAAGTCAAAAATAAATTAATTCGGTGTATTCTCTAAAAACAGGTTAAAATTTCAAAATAAACAAATGCGTGTTCAAGAGGATGCGGGGGGTGGTGACTGGTCGCCCCCGAGCGACCAAGGTACGTTTTTCGGAAATACAGGGATGTATTTTGGGGGTAAAGTTTTAAAGTTAATACTTAAAAATTTGACCCCCATTCAGATTTGGAAAAAAGAATGCCTTTTAACTTAACGAAATTAAGAAAAAAATAGTGTGCTGTGCGACGAGCCACACTAGATTACCCCCCCCCCCCCCCCCCGAGAAACACCTCTGGATCCGCCCTTGCACAGCACACAACTTTCTCTTACCTTCAGTAACCGAAAGTTGTGTTCTGTGCTTGTCTCATTAGATTTTTCGTGTCGACATATATTTAGTTTCCGCCGATATATTAGAATTCAAGATGTGAAATTTATTAGTATGGGAAAACATTTATATTTTGTTACCATGGCAACCATTTCTCTATCTTTCCTATGAAGTACAAGAGTAAAGTGGTCTTCAGAAGACAAAATGAGAATATACATTTGAAAGAAAATCTAAAAAATAATTGATTTTTGAATTAAAAAAAAAAAAATCGTTGGAACGAATTTAGAGAAAATCGAAAAAAAACTGAAAAAGTACCTCAGTAAAGTACTAGTACTCTTTGGTCGATTTTGTTCAAAAGCTTCGTGTCACGTCCCATGGGGGTGCCTAACTTCAATATAAAATTTCAACCTCCTAGCTCTTATATTTTGTTCACAGACAGTCAGACCATGTCACGAAAACCATTTTTTCGGACTCATGGGACCTCAAAACGTATATATCCATCAAAATCTCGACATCGAATTTTTTACATGAATCCAATACTTTCTCTCACTATATATTAACATATATATAGAGGTAAGAGAAAGTAAAAAATATAACCATCCCTTTAGGGAAGTAAATTATCGAATGAGATTATTATTAATTAAATGATAATATTTCTTCAGTTGGTATCCAATCATTTGCATTCGGTGATCATCATTTATTTATTTATTTATTTTCAAATAAAGAGAGAGAATATAACAAGTGAATTTGAAGTGCCCCGTGGATATGTTTTTGACCATGATCGAAAACAAACACTACTAAAGTTAGTTTATCCTCCCACCTCTTCCTTCTCTCCCGATGCTATGATTTGGTTTTCTAACTCGAAATTAGATTCGATTTCAATTCAAAACCGACTTTATAAGTTAAACAAGAAGGTGCTTTGCTTGGGTGGTGTGTGGTGGTTGATGAAGAGGAGTGAGTGGTTCAATGAGAGGGCAAACAGACGAAAATTGAATGTTAGAGAAACTAACTGTTAAGTCAAAATTTGATCTAAAGTACCAAGTGTGATCACATTTCAAGTTTAATTAATTTTTACTTTCTATGAAATATATAGAAAGTATTCAATTCATGTCAAAAATTCGATGTCGAGATTTTGACGAATATACACGTTTTAATGTCCCCTGAATGGTATGTCTGTGTCTCTGTGTGTCTGTGAACAAAATATCTCATGAACTAAAAGAGCTTCTAGGTTGAAATTTTATATTTAAGTTAGACACCTCCTCAAGAAGTGGAATCACAAGAGATACAACTGCTTTTTCAATAATACTTCTAATTGTTGTATTGATCTCTTTGACTCTATTAAATATTCAGAGTATTTTTTAATGCTTATGAATACTAATATCCAAATGGAAAAGTTTTTTTTTTTTTTTTCAATATTAATTGTAATCATTTATAAATCGTTCCCGTTGATTAAAAAAGAGGAGGTAAATTTTTCCCCTCCTAGACTTCCATTCATTGACCTTTCTCTTTATTATCTCCTATCTTTATCTCGATTGTGTCAACACTTTTGATTGGATCTTCTATTCCTCCCAAAAGTTATAATTTTTTTCCAAAACCTTAATTATTTTCTTTAACAATAATAAAACTTCTTTTCTGGGAATTATTCCAATTTGACTGCTCAAGGGGTGAAAATAAGCTTTTGAACAAAATCGACCAAAAAGTACTAGTACTTTAATGATATACTTTTTCAGTTTTTTTTTTTTTCTCGATTTTCTCAAAATTCACTCCAACGATTTTGTTTAAAATTCATAAATGAACTATTTTTTAGATGCTCTTTAAAAAGTATATCAGTGAAATTTTTCGTGGAAATCGTTTGAAGTACACTTTACTGATTCGGAAGTAATCGTAGCTCAGCGCCATCGCGTGGCCAAGTTTGGAACTAAAGTACTAACAGCAACTAAATATATCTCGACACAAAAATTCTGGTGTGACAAGCACAGTACTCACATGCACCCACACATTCATACAGTCTTTTCGGCAACTTAGGCCATTTAAGACTTTGACGATAACCGTTATGAATATATATTATTTGGGGCCCAGGCATTCTTATTTAAGCCATTTGGTATCCAAATGCCTTAAATAAAATCATCGAACTGCCTGGAGTTCGAACCCGCGACGTTCGGTATACGAGGTTAGCACTCTAGCCCCTACACCAAGCCCCGAGGGCTAGGGTTTGTTTACAATTGTTCAAATGAAATGGCCTTTATCTCACAGTCCGATTTAGGTTAATTGTGCTTGGTTCCTTCGTGCATAAATAACATCGTCCAATTATGAGAAGAAAATTATTATTATTCCGAGAGGATTTATTTACATTCCTAGAATACATAAATGCAAAGAATACATGTTTTCTCATACATTTCCTTTGAGGAGAAAATAACTCAAAAAGTTCTAAGAATTTCGGAACGAAAATAATTCTCCTCTAATCCCTAGAAGGTCCTCTTTAACATATACAATTTGGTTGCCTAAATAGATCGTGACAGACATACGGATATTAGCGAATTATATATAACGAAATTTTATTTTAAAAGCGGCTAGCAATACCGAGTCATTTTACTTTTATTATAGCTATTTTGCACGAAACATTAGAACTTAGTCCTTCAGGAATTTTAAAATTTGAATTCCCTAGTGTTAAAAAAGAAATGGAAAGTCAAGTGGTGGGGGGGGGGGTTTGTGAGTCAAATGGCAATCAAAGTGAATTGACTTGCATTTTAGAAGCTAAAAGGATCTCATGAATTCTCAACCAATTTATATATACTAAAATGCTTTTAAATATAAACGTTTCATCCTATATTAGAAGGGAATTGAAGGAGAGAGAGAGAGAGAGCGGTTATGACTATGCTGTTTGACATTAACACGATGCCAACTAAACAGCATAACTAATTGCAATTTAACTTAGCATCTTAACTAATTGAATAAACCGCTACGAATGGACCGCGTTTCTATAATAATAAAAGATTAATAAGTGATTAGTAATAAATAAAGTAGCGCGTGCCTCAAAGAGAAAACTTCGGGGCCCGGGATCGCTTCCCGCCCCAAGCGATCATATTTGAATTGGTTACCAATCATTTGAAATAAATAGGGATGTCGAAAAAGACTAAAAAAATTTTAAAAAGTAAATTGGGAAGGAGATGAATTAACAACAAATATAAATTTAACCCCACAACTAGTAAAAAGTGGAATAAAAAAATTTTTATTTTTTTTTATAATCTATTTAATTGAATTTTTTTATTTTTACCCTTTTCGGCTACTGAGGCAATTACCCTAAATGAATTTCTTATATCGATTTTAAATGCAAAGTACTGATGGCTACCGGGGGACGTTCCACACGCTGATTACTTGGGATCACCAAACTGGGCTTGGCATCGCAAAAATTGTGGTGTCTGTTGCTCATCTTTGTTACCAGGGCACCCACCCGACTATAAAATTAAATTAAAAAAATCGGGAATGACTTCCCCAAAACTTTCTCATATATTCTTTTGGAATTACGTCTGTATGTGTGTGTGTGTGAACACGAATGCTTAAAAATGCAAGCAGTCAGATCGATGAAACCCATCAAACAAATTCATTTGTTTATATTTACATGTTTTTAAATGACACCTGTATGATTTTTTTTTTTAAACACTTGCACTTTTTTTTCTCATTCACACTCTCACGCACATACACATTCACATAGACTTTTCGGCAACTCAGGCTATATAAAACTTTTACGATATCCGAAATTGATTAATATATATATTTTGGGTCTAGGTTAAGCCATTTGGTATCCAAATGGCTTAAATAAAATCATCGGACTGCCTGGGGTCGGAACCCGCGACTTTTGGTATACGAGGTTAGCACGCTAACCCTTAAGCCCCGAGGGCGTGATTTTGTTTTCAAATGATTTTTTTTTTTTTTTCAAATTTAATGAAAATTTATTTTCTTTCTCATTGTTGATTATTTCAAAAACTACTCAGTTTTTAAAAAATATCAAAGAATAAAAACTTTTTAAAATAGAGTATTTTAACAAATTTAAAATTTCAAAATTTTTGTAAAAACTTATTAGGTAAAGTACTATTTCGTGAGGACGTATTTACTCCAAAAGTTGAGAGAAATATACAATTTTAGTATAAGGAGTATATACCAAATTTTATCGATCTGGCTACTTGCGTTTTTAAGCAATCGTGACACACAGACTTAAGGCCCAAAATGATATTTTTAGACTCAGGGAGGTTTAAAAAATGGAGAATCGTCAAAATCTCGAAGCCGAATTTTTTGACGATTACAATATTTTCTTATTCCAGAAAGTAAAAACGTACAATTACTTGATAAATTGGGATGGTGTGTAAATGGCCTCAGATACTGAAGGCTTAAAAAAAAAAAATAAAATTAACCCGGAGCTGTTGATAAAAAAAAAAAAAAAGATTATCTAGGGATAAATAAATATTTTTTTTTTTTGTCAATATAAAATTTGTTATTAATTTATCTCCATCAATAATCCAAGACAAAAAAAAAATGAAGTAAATTTAATTAGTGATGAGGATTATCTTTTTGTTGAAATATTGAGAGTTTAGGAATTTTTAATCAAATGATACCAGCAAAATTTTTTTACATGATTAGTTGTTTGGAATTTCATTTGAATTGACTTACTAATCATTTGAAATATTGAGAGCGCTGTGTTGGAAAAACCTTAAATAAAATTAATCATGATCAAAAACAACCATCTTTTTTAACTTGTACTTTATAGCTAATTTCTTCAAATTCCAATATAGCTAATTTCTTCAAATTCCAACTCTTTTATTTTCTTTATTCAAAAATTCAGCAACATTTAATATACAAGTACTACACTTCTCTTTTATATACTATTTACATATAGCCTAAAATATAATTTTAAGATCTAAATTGTGTATTTTGAGTCTCTTGGTGGTGTTATTTCATATGTCAAATTTCCACTGCAGAAATTCAACAAAAATGACAAGTAGGCGAAATTAAGAGTTAAATCGAAAATAAATAATTGGTTAGCAATCATTTGAAATAAATGGCTTTAAAATAAATAAATAAACATAAAATAAATACTTCTTGTTATTGTCTCATCAATACAATCAATCCTTCATATAACTTTGAAGCTTTGAAAAAAAAAAAAAAATCAAGAATGTTAACGAGTATTTAATCCACTTACATTGGCTTAATAGAAAATATTTTTTTTATAATTATTTGGATTCTGAGATGAAATTTTTTTTTATTTTTAAAGTATTCTACGGAAGTTAATTAATAAAAATAGAAGTTTTTGTATTTCTTTTTTTTTTTTTATCTTTATCAGGAGTGGCTACATAATTCGATATTTTTGCGTTTTGTCTTCAATTTTTTAATAATTAATTACACGATAACCTTTCGTCAGATCTACTTCAAAAAATTCAAAATTATTATCTTATATATATTTTTGAATATTTCAATAAATAATTACTCTACATAGAGATAAAATATAATCATAATTTAGTTAAAACTTGGAAAAAATGATTCCATGCTGTTGAGATCTGAAAATTCGATTCTCGGATGTATTTAATTGGCTCTCATGTTTTGAATCAATAAATGATAAAAAAAAACTAATACGTACATACGTCATATATCAATGAAAAAAAAACAACATATAATTGATTTTACTGATAGAATTTTTTTTTTTTATTTCAGATATTAGACAAGCGCATTCCAGAGGGCAGATATGCAGTCTAATTGGAGTGGAGGGAGGCCATTCGCTAGCCAGTTCTCTTCCAGTATTGCGGACACTCTACAGCGTGGGAGTCCGCTATCTAACGCTCACATCTACCTGCAACACGCCTTGGTGAGTCTCTTATCACTTTACGTTCTTCTTCTTCTTGTTTCCTCTTTTTTTTTTTATAAATGACGTTATTTGAGGTGAAAAAATAAATTGAAGCAAGTAAGGGAAATATTTCACATTATTAACCTATATTTTTTTAAAAACATTTATCATCAGATATTTATTGCCATGATTATTTTTCAAGAAATAGTTGCCCTGTGAAAATAGAAAATATTTACATCAATATTCTCTTAATTAAATATTTTCTATTAAAATTATATATCATAAAAAAATATTTGCTAGCGTTATTTTTATCATCAACTGGTAGGATGGTTTATATTTTTCTTACAAAAGAGAGAGGGAAGGAAATAACGAAATTAGATTAAAACGTGTTGGATGATCGATTTTTAACATACTATAAAAACACATTAAAATTCATATATTATAAATATAAATTTTACTTTCTCTTACCTCTATATATGTTAATATATATAGAGAGAAAGTATTGAATTCATGTCAAAAATTCGATGTCAAGATTTTGATTTTGAGGTCCCCTGAATCCAAAAAATTCACACCAGTTTTTATTTTACTTTAAAAGGTGAATTATTTATTTTATTTTTTTTTTTTTTAACCTTTTCGGCTACTGAGGCCATTTAGGGGTTAGAACTTTTATTTAATATATTAAAATTACATAGTTCCGATGTCTCCCCGGAGACATTCCACATGTTGATTGCTCTGGGTCACCAATCCCGAACATTCGCCGCGCTTGGCATTGCTTAACTGCAATGATTGTGGTGAATTGTTGTTGCTCTTCGTTGTCAGGTCCCCTGGCTAACTTTTTTTCAAACATATTTATTTCCAAGTTTGGATTATAAGCTTACATAAGAAGAAAATTTAATTTTCTCTTGAAATATTCTTTTTATATAAAATGATAGTCCTAAAATATCCAATCTAAAATTAATAAAATACAGTCAAAGTGATATTGATTAAACAACTTTTTAATTTAGGTTAAACTCTTTAGATGTGAAGTTTTAATAAAAACACTTTGCAAAGATTTTAAGATTAGAGGAGTCCGAATAAATAAATTAATTGAAGTTTTTTTTTTATAAAACTCTCTATAATATATAACGAAAACGTCATCCTTGACTCAATTAATTAATTAATTAATTAATTAATTTAATTAATTAATGAAAAATAATACTTCCGCTTTATTACGTTTTAAAATAACGTAAATTTCATCAAGTGAAGATGTCTTTTATGAATTTTAAGAGTCAGTTTAGAAATGACAATTTCATAAAAAAAGAACTTTTAAACATTTTGACCTCTTAACGACTTATAACAATTGATTGACTGATGTGGTCCTCACCATGTATAATTTATCATGGTCGAAATCAGAGTTAAAGTTTCCCAACGAGAGAGAGAGAGAGAAAGAGAAAGGGGTAAGGGGTGGGGGTCCCCCGATCCCGGAAATCAAATTAAGCACCACCCCTTTCTCTTTCAATGCAAAATGACATTAATAGCATAAATTTGATTAAAAGAAAAGCTCAATGGGTTCATTTATTAATGCACTGAAACAACAAAAGCCAATTAGGCGCCCCTCTCCCCTAAGTGCTGAATTTCGCCCAGAGGGTTTTGCCCCGGTCCTCTATTAATATTGGCTTGTTTCGAATGCAAATTGTGGCTACGAAATATTCGAAATTAAATCTATTCTCACATAGCTTAATACTTACTCATTCGTGGCTAAACCCAATAATATATTCAAAATAATCATCTTGTCTGTTATATTTCAACTAGTGGGATAGACACATACATCACTCAACTTTATTTATCATAATTAATATTTTTTTTTGTATGTTATTTAATAAAGTTAGTGCACTGCGAAATAATATGCTTATATCTCGGAGACAAATTTAATTTCTTATCATCAATCCGATAAAAAAATATAAGAATTAAAATTTCTATCAAATTATTTTCATTAAGTTAGTCATTAGCCTGGGGCCTGGCAACTGAGTAGAGCAACAGTCAACACATGCTGTTGAGCAATTCCAAGCGCGGCGAAATCTGGGATTGGTGACCCCCTGTAGAACGTCTCCCGGTAGCCATCGGTATTATAAATTTATAATAATATGTAGGGTCTATATGTAAAATTAAAACCCTAATGGCCCTCGGGGCATGGCGTAGAGGTTAGCGTGTTAACCTCATATACCAAACGTCGCGGGTTCGGACCCCAGGCAGTCCGATGATTTTATTTAAGCCAATTGGATACCAAATGGCTTAAATAAGAATGCCTGGACCCCTAATAGATAAATTATTTAATAACGGATATCGTCAAAGTCTTATATGGCCTAAGTTGCCGAAAAGACTGTGTGAATGTGTGTGTGAGTGTGAGTGTGAATGTGAAAAAAGTGTGAGTGTTTAAAAAAAAAAAAAAAAAAACCCTAATGGCCTCTGCAGCCCAAAAAGAGGAAATTATTGTAAAAAATAAAATAAAAAAGTTAGTCATTACTAAAGACCTGATTTTAAACAAAATGCTTTTGCTGAATTTTATAAGCAACCATTAGATATTTAATTTCTCTACGAATTAGGAAAAACCAAGTTTATTGAGATTGGAATTTTTATCCTTTTTTTTGCTTTTTTTGAGTTTTCATGCTTTTTTCCCCTTTGTGCTTTTTTGAACTTATTTTACGAATATTTAAATAATTTTTTAAAATAATTCAAAACATTATTCAGCAAAACAAATCCTTCGGCAACTGCGCAAATCGCTCCTTCTCTATTCTGGCTCACGCCCCCCTAGACAACCCTCCTCTGGCTTAGGCCCGCCAGCAGCGGACCCTCGCTGGGGAGGGGGATAGTCTGGTGGGAATGGCCGCACACTTTCGGTAATTTAAAGTAGTATTCTGTACTTGTTTACCAGAATATATATGCAAATAAAATTTTTAAGTATTAATTTTTAAAATTTTATATTAAAAATAAAATTTAATTTGAAAGAAAAATTTTTTTCTTAAATCTCGGGGAGAGGGGGTATTTCCCCCTTACGCCCTTCCCTTTGTATCCGCCATTGGTATGAGTAGAAGTTGCTTATGAGATGCTTTTTTTTCAAATGATATTTTGGAACGCATTTTTGTTTCGTTACATTTTCTCCCAATTCACCCTGAGTAAGCCGCGTTAAAGAACTTAATTCCAAAAAAAAGAGTAAAGTGGTCTTCAAACAATTTTGAGAGCAAAATGAGAATATACATTTTAAAGAACAACTAAAAAATAATTGATTTATGAATTTTAATCAAAATTGTTAAAGCGAATTTTGAGAAAATCGAAAAAAACTGAAAAAGTACTTCAGTAAAGTACTAGTACTCTTTGGCTGATTATGTTCAAAAGCTTCGTGTCAACGAACAAACCTACCTCTTTTCGTTCTTGAGATATTTTGTTCACAGACACACAAATGTCGCGAAAACAACTTTTTTTGAATTGAGGGGACCTCAAAACTTGTATATCCATCAAAATCTCTGCATCGAATTTTTGACATGAATCCAATACTTTCTCTCTCTATATATTATAACATTATTATTATTAACATTTATAGAGTTAAGAGAAAGTAATAGTAGGCTAATTTTTTCTCCTTTTAATAACAATAACAAAAGAAATACTTCCCACTGTTGATTGATATTCTATTGAATAAAAAAAAGGAATTAATGTGATTAAAGAATAATTTTTCAACTCAAGACATTTTGTCTGAATAAAAAAAAAAAGAACTCAAGCCAAGGGATTTAATTTTTTTTTTTTTCAACCATTCATTAGTGAGAATTTCATTCAATTGGTGGGGGGCTTAAAGAAAAAAAAAACCATTTAGTTATTCAGTAACCAAGTAACGTTGACATCTTTTATTCCTCCGGCACCCATATCAACTTCAATTTAAATTCTAATATCTCACGTTCATTAAAGATGTATTAATTTTTCTTTTTTTTTAATTATTCAAAGGGTTGAAATCAAATTGGTTTAATAGGTGGATGGAAATGAATTTAATTTGAAAAATTTTCAATTATTTTATACATTGAGAGTTAATCGTTTTTACTTTCTCTTACCTATGTATATATGTAATATATATATAGAGAAAATATTCTATTCATGTCAAAAATTCGATGTCGAGATTTTGATGGATATACTCGTTTTGATGTCTCGTGAATTAGAAAAAAGTGGTTTTTGCGACATGGTCTGTCTGTGTGCGTGTGTGTCAGTGTCTGTCTGTGAATAAAATAACTCAAGAACGAAAAGAGCTAGGATGTTGAAATTTTATATTTAACTTAGACACCTCCACGGGACCTGACACAAAGCTTTTGAACAAAATCAGCCTAAGAATACTAGTACTTTACTGAAGTACTTTTTCAGTTTTTTTCTATTTTCTCAAAATTCGCTCAAACGATTTTGATTAAAATTCATAAATCAATTATTTTTTTAGATTCTCTTTAAAATGTATATTCTCATTTTTCCCTTGAAATCTTTTGAAGCACACTTTGCTCTTGTACTTCATAGGAAAGATAGTAGAAATGGTTGCCATGGTAACAGAATATAAATATTTTCCCATGTTTTACATCTTGATTTCTTATATATCGGCGTGAACTAAATATATCTCGACACAAAAAAATCTGGTGTGACAAGCACAGAACACAACTTTCGATTACCGAACTGTGCGATCAGTAACACCAGATTTTTTTAAATAAATTATTATTCTGTCTAATAACAGTATTGTACGTTATACTAATATATGTTATGTATATATTCATATTAAGTTATACTAATTTATTTTTGGAATCTTATTAATATACCTAGTACCAACTATTGTTATAGAAATTCCTAATTAATACCTTTTTTTCGTGATAGATTGAATTATAATCATCAATATCTTACCTGGGTCTCTTGCAAGTTACGACAAGTCGCAGGTGGCGCTGCCTAGACTTGCTAAGGACCCAGCTAGGGGCTATAGGATCATTTAGTAGTGACTCAGTCACTCAAGAGTGAGTTTGGATCCGTGTCAGTGTTTCTCTCAAAGTGCTTGTGTATTTAGTAGTGTGGTAGCCATTGGAGAGAGCAGCCGCGTTGGCGTGGGTCTCCCATAAAAAAGCCGATTTCTCTTAAGATACGAGCCCGATTTAGGTAAATTTCTTCTCAATTTCAATTTAAATATTATTTTAAGCTAGAAATAATCTATCAATCTCTTTATCTTTGGATAAAATTATTTTGGGTTTAGGTTTGGTTGCATCATGCCTAGGTTCTCTGAAGTTAAACAATAATCCCATGCTTTTCTATGGCTTCTGGACTTTTACTTTCTCTTATTTTAAAAACTAATTATAAAAAATATTTCATCAGTATTTTAATAATTTCAAATATGGGTACCGGTATATATATTTTAAGAGTATATTTAAAAAAAATTTTTTTTTAATATTCTTTCTTTAAAGTTGATTTAAATATAGCCTACATAAAAATATCTGGCCAGATTAGAGTTGGGAAGAATAAAACCAGCGTTGTCGAACACCTTTACACTTTTATTCAGGCAGACGTTTCGGTAACCATAACGGTTGCCATCTTCAGTGCCAATGGAAGTTTTTCAAGGTGTCCCTGTCATACATGATGATCTTATATAGTATAGGAAGCATCAGCCTGGAGCGCTCGGCAAGTAATAAATAAGCCTGAATAAAAGTGTAAAGGTGTTCGACAACGCTGGTTTTATTCTTCCCAACTCTAATCTCACATACCCAGCATACAACTTAATATCTGGCCAGATATGAAAAAAATATTTTAAAAAAATATATTGTCAAAATAATACTGTATACAGTGATATCTTGAGATACGAGTTTAATTCGTTCCGTAACCTGCTAGTATGTTAATTTGCTCGTATCTCAAAGCACTTAGACATGTGTCATTAAATAGCTCCGATACACGACCAGTTGCAACTTTTTCGCAGCTGGCCTTTCCCTATATCTCAAATTTCGCTCGTATTTCAAAACAAAACTTCGCTCGTATGTTAGGGCACTCGTATCTCGAGGTACCATTGTACTCTTAAATTAGTTGTAATACTATAATAATATGTTGAAATACTTATTAAAATAGTGATGAAACATTTTTTATAATTTGCTTTGTTTAACCTAAATACTTGAAATCTATTTGTCCTTAAGCACAAACCAGTGAGCGAATTCTTGATTAAAAAATTTCTATGCTAGGGAAAATCTCTTCCCATCCTCGGACTTCATAAATTTTCTTTGAAGTTATTCCGTAGGCTATATACAACTATATCTTTAATATTTATTAGCTTACAAACTTGAAAAAAGATATTTTTTTTTTTTCTTAAAAACATTCACACTTTTTTCTCATTCACACTCACATTCACACACACATTCACACTGTCTTTTCGGCAGCTCAGGCCATATAAGACGTTGACGATAACCGTTATTTATGAATTTTTCTATATTAGGGTCCAGGCATTCTTATTTAAGCCATTTGCTTGAAAAAAGATGTTTTTGATTAATTTTTTGTCTTTCCGACGTTCCATGGGAGCAAATTATAATTTCATTCATTTCCCTTCACTGCTGACGTTTCGGTCTTGTTGGCTGTCATCATTAATATGAAATTTAACATTTCACCATTTGGTTGGTTTACTTTTTATTAGAAATCGACCGAAGTTTCAGTTTCGGTTACGGTTTCGGCCAATTAAGTTGATATTCTTCTTGAGTTAATTAGGGCGGTTTTCATATTCTTCCAATGATTGTCAATCCCATTATTATACTTCACTCGACTAATCCGCTCGTCAGTAATCAAAATATTTTTTTATTATAACTTTTAAAGTAAATTTCGTCTTTTAAAAAAAGAATTTAAATCTTTTTTAAGACACTATAAAATTTTTTCATTAATCATTTAAAGTTTCTTCCCTACGAAATAAAAAAATCTTTTCTCCCCTTCACACTTGTTCATAATTCATCTATCTACCAATTTTATATTCTTTCAAAAAGGCAATAAAATCTCCTTTGCTGTTTTATATTCTAATGAATATCTAGTAAATTTTATTATAGTATAATTTTTACTTTCTTTTACCTATAATGTATTATGTCGAGATTTTCATGGAAATACACGTTTTGAGGTCCCCTGAGTTTAGACAGCCCACGGCTCCACTCTTAAACACATCAGGCATTTGTGACAAAGACTGTACTTTACTGAAGTACTTTTTCAGTTTTTTCTCATAATTTTGTCTATCGATTTTGATTAAAGTTCATATAATATCAACTTAATTTATTTATTTATTTATGTATTTTGTATTTTCATTAAAAATAATTTTATAAAATATTATTATTGGACAAGCCCAAGTAAATTACCTGAAGGTTTCTTTCGATAATTCCGGTTGTAATTCTTCTCAACTTGCTCTAAAATCCTTCCAAGCTATTAACAAACCCATTCTCGTTTATACCACTTGCATAATATTATGCTCATACCTTATGTTTATTATGTTGTTTAATGGCCAAATCTTTAAAAACGGTTGTTGTTGTTGTTGTTTGTTCAAACCAAGAAATTAATAAATGACTTTATTAAAAAAAAAATAATAATCAAATTAAAAGATATTTGTTTAACATTTTTAATTAAAATAAAAGGAACATGGTCTTAAAAAAAAAAAACTTTTATTTGACTACGTTTAAAAAATACATGAATAGTTTTTCTAGAGAACTATTTCAATTAGATTTTATACTAACCTAGGGATATTTCGATCCATCGTAAAAAATCTGGTGTGATTTAAAGCAACTCTCGATTACAGAAGGTTTGTGCTGTTACACTAGATATTTTTGGGTCGATATATATTTAGTTTCCCATAGCACCTTAGTTCCAAACTTGACCACTTCCGTTTCAAACTTGAACTTCGAATTAGGTATCTACATCAGTAAAATGTATTTCAAACACGTTTTAGGAAAAAACTGATTAATATACTTTTTAAAGAAAATATAAAAAATAGTTGATTTATGAATTTTTATTAAAATTGTTCCAGCGAATTTTGATAAATAAATTAAAAATACATCAGTAAAGTGTACTTCAAACAATTTTTATAAAAAAACTTATTGATATACTCTTTAAAGAGCATCTAAAAAAAAATAGATGATTTATGGATTTTAATCAAAATCGTTAGGCCAAATTTTGAAAAATTCTAAAAAAAAAAAAAAAAAAAAAAAAAAAAAAAACTGAAAAAGTACTAGTACTCTTTGGCTGATTTTGTTCAAAATCTTATTTTAACGGGACATAAAAATAAAATTTCAACGTCAGATGTTTATTTTTTATAATTAATAATTATTTAATCTCTTGGCGATCGATTTCGCTATTTATAGCATCTTCAGGCCAGCGTTATAAATAATTGAAATTTTGAAAAACCAGTCGACATATATAGTAAAAATTAAGAATTGTTTAAAGGTGACGGAGAGAAAAAAAACCGTCACCTTTAAACAATTCTTAATTTTTACTATATATGGACCGTTTATTTTGTAAGTGGTCTAAGTCCATTTTCGATTGTTTCGAGAAAATGAAAGGTTAACATATCTGATTATTAAGAAATCTATTTACCGACCAATTTTCAATTGCACAAAACATGGGAATTTTTTAAGAAATTTACCACTAGCTAATTAGACATAGAAAATTTAAATTAATTTAAGCATAAATTATGTGATTTCTCATTTTTTTTTTTTTTTTTTTTAATGGACTTACACCACTTTCAAAATAAACGGTCCATATGTCGACTGGTTTTTCAAAATTTCAATTATTTATAACGCTGGCCTGAAGATGCTATAAATAGCGAAATCGATCGCCAAGAAATTAAATAATTATTAATTATAAAAAATAAACATCTGACGTTTTAATTAATTTTAACTTTAATTAACTTACCATTCATCATGTGCACGTCAGAAATAGAAGAATATATTCAACATAAAATTTCAACCTTATAGCTTTCATTTCCTTCATGCCTTAAAAATATAGTGAGCTTTTTGGAATCGGATTAGTATAATAATAATAATACCTCGGGGTTTGCAAAATCAAAATCCTTGTATTATTACAATACTCTATTTTCCTTATCCTCATGTCAAGAGAGAAAAAAAAAAGATAAACACACATGGAAAAGATATTTAAATCGGGATATTTTATACATGGAAAGGAGGATGGTCCATCTGCTTGCCGCCTCGGAGGCTGGACAATAAATAAAAAGTTATGAATAAAAGATGGGGGGGGGGAGAGAGAGAGAGAGGGAGAGAGAGAGAGTTTGGTGCCGGTGCGACACTTTTATGTGGCGATGACGAGATCCATTGATTAAACCATAAAATATGGACCCAACCAAACGCTGGAGGCCATGAATAAGAACCTTAGGGGCTCAGGCTGGCTGACTACCCAATGGAATTAAAAAGAAAATCAAATTTCGGATGTATTAAAAAAAAAAAATAAAAAAAGAGAAACGGATGCTTTTTACTTTCTCTTACCCTATATATGAAATATCTAGAGATGTCGAGATTTTGATGGATATACACGTTTTGAGGTCCCCTGAGTCCAAAAAAGTGGGTCCCGCATATTGGTCTGTGTGTGTCTGTGAGTAACGATTTTTAGCATGAAGGAATTGAGCTATCGGATTGAAATTTTATATTTAAGTTAGGTACCTTGCCTGACACTCAAAATAAGATTTTGAACAAAATCGACCAAAAAGTACTACTGCTTTACTGATGTACTTTTTTAGTTTTTCCCTATTTTCTCAAAATTCGCTCCACCAAAATTGTTTAAAATTCAAAAATCAATTATTTTTTTAGATGCTCTTTAAAAAGTATATTAGTGAAATTTTTCGTGGAAATGGTTTGAAGTATACTTTACTGATGTACTTTTTCAGTTTTCGAATTTCTCAAAATTCGCCCCACCAAAATTGTTTAAAATTCATAAATCAATTATTTTTTAGATGCTCTTTAAAAAGTATATTTAGTAAAATGAATCGAATACTTTCTCTCTATATATATGGTAAGAGAAAGTAAAAAAAAAAAAGAAAATTAAACAAAATTCCATAAGTCAAAATTAGATTGCAGTTGTTTTATTTAATATTACATATTAAAATCCGAAATTTAAAAATTATGAGCCAGGTTTGATTTTATTTGTTATAGGCCTATTACTATCTCTCTTTAAAAAAAATGAAGGTTATTGAATTTTTATAAAAATTGTAGAAAGGAAAAATATAGAAAAAATTCCTTAAAGAGGGCTAAGGAAATAGGAATGAGTTTTGATTCGAAAACTTTTTTATTAATCTTGAGTTAAACGTAAATTCCAGGTTGGAGAAGATGGTTTTCTCAGTTTATAAATAAACACACATTTTCTCTTATTATTTATCTTATTTATAAACTGAGAAATCCATCTTCTCCAACCTGGAATCTGTGTTTAACTTAAGATTGAATCACCTTGTGTGAGATACTATACTTTATCTAAAAAAAAATAATACAAATTTTATTATTATATCTTCTCCATTCAGAAAAATTTCTGAGACCTTAGATTTTATTTATTTCAATGAATACCGTCAAAATAAAAAGTATAATTCTCTCTGCCAAATAAATTATTTATTAGAAAATAATACTACATAAACTGGTATGTTTTAATCTCAAAATTTCCTCAAGATTTCAATCTAAAATCTAGTAAATTACTAGGAAAAACCAAGTATTAATTAAATCTGGAGTAACCTTAAAAAAAAACCTTGATCTGGTTGGAAAAGAGAGAGATAAAAAGGATGTTTTCTAAAAATCGAAAAGAAATCAATTGAACTGCAAAAAAATAAGACAAATTCGTCTAACGTTAAAAGCACAAGGAAAAGAGAAAAGACCATGTGAAAAAAAAACGATAGTTATAGGAAAAAAGTAAAAAAGGGAAGGAAAAGAAAAAAAAAAATAATACACATTTGATGATAAAATGACCAAAGTGCGAAAATCTTTATGAATTATGGGACACACTTTACTCAGAGGACCATAACAATGTTTTTTTATTTATCTCCTTCACTCATGGCGTTTATTTATTTCTCTTTGTTCGGAGATTTTGAAAATATACAAAAAAAAAGTATTAAGAAAAATATAGAACGAAATTAAAATTAATTGTCGTACTAACATTTTGGTTTTAAAAAATCTGACGCACTGCACACATGTTTCTCTTACCTTCGGTAATTTAAACTTGTATTCTATCTATACTTTTTAAATCAGATTTTTTATATTTGGTTTCCTTCAGTACATTAGAATTCAAGATATAAAAGTTATAAACTTAGAAAAATATTTTTTAATATTTTTACTAGATAAAGTCAATTTCATAATTAATTTGTGAATTTTATTCAAAATCGTTAGGACAAATTTTGAGAAAATCGTAAAAAAAAAACTGAAAAATACATCAGTAAAGTACTAGTACTTTTTGATCGATTTTATTCAAAATTTGCAAAGTTATCCCATTTAGCTGTCCTCGAGGCGAGGGTAATAAATTTAAATATATAACAGCCAAAATAAAATAAAAATAAAAAATAAATAGGCAACGAAGCTGCAAAACCTTCCCGATATCAAATTAAGAGCAAGAAAGTTGTGTGACAGAGTTTGATATTTGACTATATTTCTCTCTATATTTTTTTTTTATTTTTTTTTTAATTTATTTAATTGGAATTTTGAGGTAGAGATTTTGGACTCCCTGGCTTTCTCCCTATCAGTGGCGTAACGTAGGCCCCCGCAGATCCTGCAATGCAGGGCACCCGCTGACCTTGTGTCGATTTGGTCCACGGACTGGGCCGGGCTAAAAAAACTGTATCTCCTCAGGGCTCCGGTAAAGACGGAAGAATTTTGATAAAAAAGAAATAATGAAAATTTGTCTTTGAAATAGGTCCGTGCCATCAGGGTGCAATGGATATATTGTATTGTAAAAATATTTTTGCTAAGGTCTAATAATGGGGCCCGAAATAATATGTTTGCAAGAGGGCCCAGCTAAAAAACGTTACGCTACTGCTCCCTATTGAAGAATATAGGCCTAGGAAATTTAAAATTTTATCACTAGATTATTTGTTTCAATATAGTTTTATTGACTTAATACGTATTTCGACACTATGTGTGTCATATTTTGTTCGGATAATTATGTTTTTTCAATTATCACAAAATTTGAATGAAAAAAATCTGGTGTGACTGGTCGCACCAGATTTTTTGTGTCGAGATATATTTAGTTTCCGACAGCACGGTACATTTGAATTCAAGATGTAAAATTTATAAACGGGGAGAAAATATTTATATTTTGTTACTATGGCAACCGTTTCTCTTATCTTTCTATGAACTACAAGAGTAAAGTGGTCTTCAAAAGATTTCAATGCCAAAATGAGAATATACATTTTAAAGAGGATCTAAAAAATAATTGATTTATGAATTTTAATCAAAATCGTTGGAGCAAATTTTGAGAAAATAGGAAAAAAACTGAAAAAGTACATCAGTAAAGTACTAGTACTCTTTGGTCGATTTTGATTAAAAGCTTATTTTCACGCCCTAGGGAGGTGCCTAACTTAAATATAAAATTTCAACCTCGTAGCTCAATTCCTTCATGCTTAAAATTTAACCACTTTTTTGGGGACCTAAAACGCGTGATCCTATATGACGGTAAGTAAATTTTTATTAAAATTAGGAAGTTTTCAGGGAGAATTCACCCTCCCTTCCCTTTATTATTCTAAAAGAGGTGGCGGTAAGCCAATTTGATCGAGATATATGCCAAAATAAGGAAAATTTTGAAGAAATACAAGGACCACATTAACCATTAAAAATATATATTTTTACTTACTTTTTGGGTTTTTTCTTTCTCCATTGTAATTTAGATGACAAAAACCTTGCGACTGACCTATTCTGATTGAGATAAGTAAAGAAATTTATTAAATGGAGTTGAAAATATAAAAAATAATTTTATCGAAAATTGTTTATTTTTTTTTTTTTAATAAACAATGATAAAGGAGCTAACTTCAGATGATAATTGAAAAAAAAAAAACAAAGAATATTTTTTTTTTAGGCATGCTATTTGTTTTGTCACTAAGGCCGAGAATTCCCTAGTTTTTTTAAATTTTCTTTAATCGAAGGAAACCGAACTGCAACCGAAGGACCGAAACAATTAGGTCGTGTCCCCTGAAGTTGTTTTGTCACTAGTGCCGACTTCGGTTCGGTTTCGGACGGTTCGGCTCGTCTCAGTTCGGTTGAAACCATCCAGTTAGAAGCTATTCGGTAGCTCTTAAAAATAAATTTTCGGACCCTTCGGGCCCGAAAATTTATTTTTAAAAGCTACCGAATCGCTTCTAACTGGATGGTTTTGAACCGAACTGAGCCGAGCCGAACCAAACCGAACCGAACCGAAGCCGAGAATTCCCTAGTTGTTTTGAATTTTTTCTAAAAATAAAATAACCGAACTTAAAACCGAAGGTCTCGAGCGCCTCCGGCGGCTCTCGGACAGGGATCCCTGCAAGTTCTTTAAAATATTCTGGATGAATATTTTTAAATCTAAAACAGAACCGACCTTAATTAACCGAAGGTCTCGAGCCGCCCCCGGCGGCTCTCGGACAAGGGATCCCTGCAACTTCTTTAATATATTCTGGATGGATATTTTTTATTTAAATTTAAATATAAGAACCAAAAGACACGGGTCTCCATCGGTGGCCCGCGGACCCAAAGATGTTCTTAATAAGTGTAGCAAACTCGAGCCTTTTTACTAAAAAAAAAAAGTCAGTGAATACTTTAACTTTTAATACAACATGAAGTTAGCTCCTTTATCGTTCAATATTAAAAAATAAACAATTTTCGATAAAATTATTTTTTATATTTTCAACTCTATTTAATAAATTTCTTTACTTATCTCAATCAGAATAGGTCAGACGCAAGGTTTTTGTCATCTAAATTACAATGGAGAAAGAAAAAACCCAAAAAGTAAGTAAAAATATATATTTTTAATGGTTAATGTGGTCCTTGTATTTCTTCAAAATTTTCCTTATTTTGGCATATTCTCGATCAAATTGGCTTACCGCCACCTCTTTTAGAATAATAAAGGGAAGGGAGGGTGAATTCTCCCTGAAAACTTCCTAATTTTAATAAAAATTTACTTACCGTCATATAGGATTTAGCCGAAAGTAATAATAGCTACAAGAAATTATTGTAATTATTAAGGGGTTGATAAGGGTTGTAAAGTATGAAAGTATATATCAATAATAAAATTACTAATAAGATTTTTTTTTCAACCTTCAAATAATATTAGATTCTAGTAAAAAGTATTTTTTTATCTTTTTATAAAATGGGAATTGTTATTTTGATCTCTTTCTATAGAGCGCATAAACAAGCATAGACTTTGCTCTCTCAGTTGAGTGCCAAACGTCGGAACGCGTATTTCTTTTCTATTGTGCTATCGTGTGTATTTGTGCAAAGTGAATAATTATATAGTGTAACTCACCACATATCGTCAGCCAACCCTTTCGAGTGTTTTATTTAAGGTAATTATGGGTTTTTTTTTTTTTTTTATTGAAAGAAAATTGATTAAAAATAGGATTAATTTTTCTCATTTTCAATATTAAATTTATTAATTATTATTATTAAATATTTTACAAGAGTAGATTGAGAAGAGGGGTGGGGAGGAGAATTTAAAAAATCTGGTGTGACTGGTCGCACTACATTTAACTTTCTCTTACATTCGGTAATCGAAAGTTATGTTCTGTGCTTGTCTTAAGTAAAATGACATCCTGAATCCAAATATGACCTCCTTTTTCCCCCACCACGTACCCCCTACTTATTTCCACCCATTTTCGTTAATTATAGGGCCATGAATCAAATTTGGAGGGATGAAAAGGAATATTTTAGCCCTAACATTTCTTCAGAAGGTCTAGAGAAGTGAAAGTAAAAAAACATTAACATTTGGATCCAAGGGGGGATGTGGGGGAGGATTTTGTCCCTTAAAATGCAAAAAAATCATTAAAAATAATCGATTTTTTCACAATTTTTTCACTGATTTTCTACATATTCTATCGGACAGGCCCACCTCACCCTTCCTTAAACATCCCTCAACTAAAAAAATATATAGGATAAAGCGGGTGGGGTGTGAGCGATTCCGAAGCCCTTACAAGAAGATGAAAGAGATTCACAGCCCCTCGCTGTACAGTTGGTCGAATTGGCAAATATGCGGCTATAACTTTAATTTTTTTGGGGCTGATCTCCACAAATTTAAAGTTAAATATACGGATTCTTCTATGTCCTTCAATATTTCCTTATTTTATCTAATGGGGTAGAAATTACTTGTCAAAGTTTGAAAAAAATTATAATCTATGAAATATAAAGTTACACTTTTATAAATAAATCAGGAAAAATTTGACATTTATAAAATCCAAATTTATTTAAAGAAAAATCTATATGGGGTAGACTACCCTTTACTCAAGGGGCACAATTTTTTTTTTTTGTTTCTTTTTTTGGAAAAATACAAGTATTATTCTAATGAGTAAAGGTAAAGAAAATATCTTTTAAATATAGAAAAAAAAAATTGTGCCCCTTGAGTAAAAGGTAATCTACCCTATGTAGATTTTTCTTTAAATAAATTTGGTTTTTATAAATGTCATATTATTATACTTTAGAGCACATTTTTGATAAAAATGGATTTTCTCTATTGCTCTAAAACTAGACGTGATGGGGCAAAACTGATTGCATTTTTGGAATCAGAGCTACCCGAATAGCTTCAAATACTTGGCCACAAAATCACTGTTCCCTTGAACCGTATTTTTTCAACACTTATCAAGGTGTAACTTTTATTTTATATTAATTAGTTCTTTATCTTTATAAACTGTAAAATAATCTGATAATTACAATTGTCATTTCATGAAAATGATATACAGTAATTGCTTATATTTAACTATTTTTTTTTTTTTAATTTATACTAGCCACAAAATTTCTATCAAATTCTTTAAGCCTCGCATATTTCACTCTTATTTGGCATTCATTAATCCACAAAGCATTTTTCTAATTTCACTTACGCCTAAAATACCAGTGGGAATTTAGAAATGTGTAAAATTTTGAATTCTCTCTCTTGTTCATCCTATTAGACTCCAGTCTCCCCCTCTCTCATGTTATTTTTGCTCTATCGAACTTTACGCGCAAATACAAAGCTAATATTATGTTCATTATCTCGGTTAATTGGTTCTAGCTTGAATGTATTTGATGTTCAACTCAAATTGATGAATTCCACGACAGTTTTACTAAAATAAAAGACGTAGTAGGTGCTTTGATATATTTTAAATTAAGTGGTATTTATTATAACCGACACAAAAAAATGAACTTTTAATATATATTTTTTTTTTTTTACTTTCTTTTTTCTATATATAAAGGGCTATAGCCTAGATAGAGAAAGAAAGTATTGGATTCATGTCAAAAATTTGATGTCGAGATTTTGATGGATATACACGTTTTGGGTACTGCAAATTGGTCTGTGTGTCTGTCTGTCCGCGAACAAAATATCTCAAGAACGAAAAGAGCTAGTTGGTTGAAATTTTATATTTAAGTTAGGTATCCCAGGGTAGTTTTGAACAAAATCGGCCAAAAAGTACTAGTACTTGATTGATGTACTTTTTAGTTTTTTTCGATTTTCTCAAAATTGCTATAGCGATTTTGATTAAAATTCAAAAATCAATTATTTTTTAGATACTCTTTAAAATGTATATTTTTATTTTCCCCGGAAATTTGTTTGAAACATACTTTACTCTTGTACTTCATAGGAAAGATAGGAGAAATCAAGATAACAGCATTTAAATATTTTTCCTTTTTAAAAAATCTGGTGTGACTGGTCGCACCAGATTTTTTGTTTCAGGATACATTTAGTTTCCGCCAATATATTAGAATTCAAGTTGCCAAATTTAGAAAAATGAAATATTTAATTATATTTGTTACCCTGACAACCATTTCTCCTATCTTTCCTATGTAGTGCAAGAGTAAAGTGATCTTCAAACATTCATTGAGAGCAAAATGAGAATAAACATTTGAAGGAGCATTTAAAAAATAATTGATTTTTGAATTTTAATCAAAATCGTTAAGCGAAGTTTGAGAAAATCCAAAAAACTGAAAAGTACATCAGTAAAGTACTAGTACTTTTTGGCCGATTTTGTTTAAATACTTATTTTCACGCTCCAGGGGGGTGTCTAACTTAAATATAAAATTTCGACCTCATAGCTCAATTCCTTCATGCTTAAAATTGAACACATTCACACAGATACGAAAACCACTTTTTGGATTCAGGGGACCTCAAAACGTGTATATCCATCAAAATCTCTACATCGAATTTTTGACATGAATCCAACACTTTCTCTATATATATATTAACATATATAGAGGTAAGAGAAAGTAAAGATTTTACATTTTGATTCTAATATATCGACGGAAACTAAACATATGACGACACAAAAAATCTGATGAGAGGAATTGGTTTGCTGTGCTACTAGTCACACCAGATTTTTGAGTTTTGACTTTTATAGTGGATTTAGGATTCACTATAAAATAAGACTGCTCCCATTTGTTTTATAAAACCTCCAATTTTTAGCTTTAACTGATAAATTAGCCTAATTGAGAATTTCACGATTATTGTTATTAGAAAACAACAAAAATTGTATACCGTGCGATCAGTCACACCAGATTTGTTCTAAATTCTCGTAATATGGCATAAATCGTGGTTTATTTTAACAAATAATAATACAAATGTTATTCGAGATTTTGATGGGAATACATGTTTTGAAGTCCAAAAAAGCAAGCACAGAACACAACTTTAACAACAAAAATTGTATGTTACAAATGTGGATTTTATAGCTGGATAATCGTTGATAGGTAAATAAAAGAAGAGCAGCTAAAATTATTTCATTTATTGACCCACTAGTCTTGACCAAGACCGAAACGTCAGCCTAGTGGGTCAATAAATGAAATAATTTTAGCTGCTCTTTTATTTACCTATCAAAAATTGTATGCTGTGCCTCCGTTCACACCAGATTTTTTCTTCTAAATTCTCGTAATATTTTTTTTTTTTTAATTTAGCAGAATTTAACACAATTTGATTTTGTTATAAATAACCCCTTTTACTGTCAAATTTGACATTTACTTGTCATTTATTCTTTTTGATAAAATCCCAAATCAGTAGCTTATTTTAAGATCTAAGTAATTTTTTTTTTCTACCCCAAACACATGCTGGATAAAATTGCAAACATGCAGTTATTTTCGCAAAAAAAAAATTCTCCCTCAATTAATCCAGTCAGCTCTAATGGGACCACTCTTTTTCTAAAAAAAGAAAACATCTTCAAAAATGGACGTTTCATGTTCCATTTAATTAAATCGCGCGTCTAAAAGGTGTCTAATATCCAATTGCACCTGTGACTAGGAAAGATAACACCTCCATTGAATTTACACTAATTTTATTAGCTTAAATTTAACAAACAGAGTTAATTATTTAACCTTCATTAAGTTAATAATACTAGCAAATATAGAGCGTTTAGTAAATTAATACTTGAATTTATTTATTTATTAACTTCGATTAGTTGATAAATCAAAGAAAAGTTGTTGAAATTTGTAAATTAAATAAATTGAATTAGGAAGTTGTTAATTAGCATACTCTTAGGGCTGGTTGCTTTACTTCTAGTCAGCTAGAAAATAATTAAAGCTAATTTTTATTTATTTATTTTAATTGCGCTTTTCAGCTGCAGAAGCCTTTAGGGTTTTTTGAAATAACTAATGTCAGACATATCCAAAGAATACATAAATATTTCTCTTTAGATTTCCTATGAAAGAAATCGTAACTTTACGAATTAATAACTAAAAAAGTTAAAATAATTTCAGGATGAAAATAATCTCCTGTAATCCCTAGAAGCTCCTCTTTAAGCATATAAAATTTCGTTTCAAAATTCCAACGGGAAGTTGGTCAAACTGAGCGTGACAGACAGACAGACCGACATTAGCGAATTATATATGGGGTATTCCACGCCAACTCGACCACTTTGAACCCGACCATTTTTGATTTGGCTGAAAGTTTGTCATCTTTTAGTACCCTATTGAAAACGTGTTTGAGAATTTTTCAGATTTTTCGACCCAGCCAAAAAAAAAGTTATAGCATTTTCAAAAACATCGATTTTTTTTTTTAAATAACCGTAAACTGTCAAAAATTAACTTATCGGAACGATTTTTTGAAATTTTTTGTCTTTAAATGTACTTTTCAGAAAAAATATGACAAAATTTTACAGATTCATCTTGAACATTTTTTTTTGACATTTTCGTAAAAAAACAAAAATTTCGGGATGAATGACACTTTTTTTTAATTTTTTTTTTTTATAAAAAACTTTGATTTTTTCTACAAATGCTCTGAAAATTTCAGAGTGGGATTATTTCGCGTTCTATTTTTTTATTTTTTGAAAAAAAAAATTTTTTTTCTCCGCTTATTTATCATGATGGTGCTCTTAAATTCTTCCAGGATTGATTGAGATTCTAGAAAATTGAAGAAATAATAATAATAATAGTTAGGGGTGATGAAAATCGAGAAAATTCCATTTATCCTGAAAAAATTAGAAATTAGTTGTGTATTCAACTACTGGAAGTTTTGAAGCGTCAGGTAAAAGCTGGAAACATGGGCGAACTAGGGGGGCTGGGGGGGCCTGGTCCTCTCAGAGACCTCCTTGCCCCAAGAAAATTAAAGGGGGCCATGGGACCAGCCATCTTCCAGTGGGCCGGAGAGCCCCATATTTTCTCAATTTTTCTTGGGGGAAGGAGCTTCTCTGGGAGGCCCAGCCCCCCCCCGGCACCCCTAGTTACGCCCATGTTTCTAAGCTTTTACCCGACGCTTCAAATACTTCAGTAGTTGCATAACTAATTTCTAATTTTTTCAGGATAAATGGAATTCTTCCGATTTTCATCACCCCTAACTATTATTATTATTATTTTTCTTCAATTTTCTAGAATCTCAGTCAATCCTGGAAGAATTTAAGAGCACCATCAGGATAAATAAGCGGAGAAAAAAAAAATTTTTTTTTCAAAAATAAAAAAATAGAATCATGAAATAATCCCACTCTGAAATTTTCAGAGCATTTGTAGAAAAAATCAAAGTTTTTTAAAAAAAAAAATTAAAAAAAAGTGTCATTCATCCCGAAATTTTTGTTTTTTTACGAAGATGCTCAAAAAAAAATGTTCAAGATGAATCTGTAAAATTTTGTCATATTTTTTCCGAAAAGTACATTTAAAGACAAAAATTTCAAAAAAATCGTCCTGATAAGCTTAATTTTTGACAGTTTTAGGTTATTTAAAAAAATCGGATGTTTTTGAAAATGCTATGAACTTTTTTTTGGCTGGGTCGTAAAATCTGAAAAAATTCTCAAACACGTTTAAGGGTACAAAAAGATGACAAACTTTCAGCCAAATCAAAAATGGTCGGGTCCGGAAGTGGTCGAGTTGGTGGAATGCCCTCATATATATATATATATATATATATATAGATAGACTTCATCTTCAAAAAATAAATTCAAATTTATTTTTTTACTATCCATAAGCAAAGATGATTTTTTATTTCCACTCTCATTAAAAAGCAGTTAAAATATTTTTTGAAATTTCGTTTTCTACATACCTTAAAGAAAACATTAACGTATATATAAAATGAGTTTATATATAAAAATTAATTGTAAAACTTTTTTTTTTCTAAGCCAAAGAGAAAATTGATAGCTTAAAAAAAAAAGTTTTCCTGGTTTTAAGAATTAGAACTTTTTTAACCCTTGTAAAAAAAAAACTTAGATGGCTGTCATAAAGAAACTCTAGTTGTTGTTGTTGTTGTTTCTTAAGAAACAAGAGTTCAAGAATCATATTACATACAACAACTTGTAATTAAATAATTTATGAAATAATGATTTTAGGTTGATTTTTTTTTTTTTTTGGAGGTCGTAAAAGAAAAATTACTATACACTCGAGAAGTGAAACTTGTAACCAAAATTTGAATAGGAAAAAAAGAGGAATTTAATTTTTGATCATCTCGTTTTTGACGTTTTTTTTTACTTTTTCTTTCCTAAAGTCTATGAGCTACGTGGTTGAAATTTTATATTTTAGTTACGCACCCTTCCGGACAGTTAAAATAAGCTTTTAAATGAAATCAGTCAAAAAGTACTAGTACTTCAATGATGTACTTTTTCAGTTTTTTATTTCGATTTTCTCAAAATTGACTATAACGATTTTGATTAAAATTCATAAATCAACTATTTTTTAGATGCTCTTTAAAAAAGTATATTAGTAAAATTTTTCGTGAAAATTGTTTGAAGTACACTTTACTGATGTAGTATTTAATATTTTTTCAAATTAATTTTCCGTCTCTTAATTCCATAGAGCCAGTGTTAAATCCCTGTGGGGATTTGCATGTTAATTTCGATTCAAAAGGGGGTCCCCTCTTGGAATTTTTTACACAAAATTAAAAAAAATGTTTTCTAAGTTCTTATGAAATTTTGTATTTATTTACGATCGTACTTTTTGACTTTTTTCGATTTTCTCAAAATTCGCTCTAACGTTTTTGATTAAAATTCAAAAATCAATTATTTTTTAGATGCTTTTTCATTTTGCCCTCAAAATTGTTTGAAGCACACTTTACTCTTGTATTTCATAGGAAGAATAGAAGAAATGGTTGCCATGGTAACAAAATATAAATATTCTCCCATGTTTAAAAATTTTATATCTTGAATTCGAATATATCGGTGGAAACTAAATATATCTCGACACAAAAAATCTGGTGTGACAAGCACTGAATTACCGAAGGTAAAAGAAAGTTGCGTGCTCTGCGTCACACCAGATTTTTCACTTATGAAACGCAAGTGGTCAAGTTTGCAACTAAGGTGCTATGGGAAACTAAATATATCTCGGCACACGCTGTGCCTTAATCACACCAGATTTTGATTTTTGATTTTTGCAGACTTGCAATTTTCTTGTCTTAGTGGCAGCTGAATTTGCAGCGTTTCGTACCGCTTTGATTATTTCTATTATTATTAAATTCATACCAATAATTTATAACCTATATCGAAATTGGAAATGTTTTTAATTTAATAAAAAAAATAAAATTCACTTTCGATATATAAATAAATATATTATAGCATACACATAAAAAAATAAAATATATCCACAAATGCGATTCTAAATTTACAAAAGAGCTCTATAGAAAAAAGTTAATTTCCGTTGAATGCACACAAAGAGAGGGAATCCCCCCCCCCCCCACTCTTCCTCTCTTTTCTCATCATTAATGATAGAAACAATTAGCCTGGAAAGAAAAATAATAAATATCGGGAATTTCACTTAAAACGAGAGGGAAGTGGACTTGGTGAGTTAATCAGACAGGAAAATGAGAAATTTAAAAGGTGGTAATTAAGAGTTTCTAATGATTAAATCAATACAAAGCTATTTTGGCAGAGATTCCAGGTTATATAAATATATAACTGAAAAGATAAATTAATAAAGTTTCATCCAAAGCATTCGTTTTTCTGAGTCATTATTATTTATTTGGCACAGAGGTATAGGTCTCACCTCTTGTGTTAAAGGTCAGTGGATCGCTCTTCGCCCTCAGGAGATTAATTTTAAAAAATCTGAAGAGACTGTCGCACAGCGCACAACTTTCCCTTAGCTTCAGTAATCAAGTTGCCACACCAGACACACCAGATTTTTCGTGTCGACATATGTTTAGTTTCCGCCGATCTATTAGAATTTAAGATGTAAAATTTATAAGTATGGGAAAATATTTATATTTTGTTACCATGGGAACCATTTCTTCTATCTTTTCTATGGAGTACAAGAGTAAAGTGGTCTTCAGAAGGTTTCAATGACGAAATGAGAATATACATTTTAAAGAGAATCTAAAAAATAATTGATTTTTGAATTTAAAAAAAAAAATCGTTCTAGCGAAATTTAGAGAAAATCGAAAAAAACTGAAAAAGTGCATCAGTAAAGTACTAGTACTCTGGTCGATTTTGTTCAAAAGCTTCGTGTCACGTCCCATGGGGGTGCCTAACTTAAATATAAAATTTCATTTTCCTAGCTCTTTTCGTTCTTGAGATATTTTGTTCACAGACAGACACACACACAGACAGACAGATAGACCATGTCGCGAAAACCACTTTTTACTCTCTCTCATTTGGATTCAGGGACCTCAAAACGTGTATATCCATCAAAATCTCGACATCGAATTTTTGACATGAATCCAATACTTTCTCTCTCTATATATATAAACATATATATAGAGGTAAGAGAAAGTAAAAATTCCATGCTGCATGCTGTGTAAAATTTTTGGTTTCGGCCCTGCTACCCAAGAATAGTTTCATTCAAATTAAAAAAAAAAAAAATTGTACATTTATTTCCACGTTAGTCTCGTTACCGGAATATGAACTTCTAAACAATCGATTAATTGAGATGCGATGGTAATTTTTTGCGCCAAATACCGTATCTCAATAAATATCAGTTTGTAGTATGCTCTATGTAAAGTTTGATTGGTTCTTGATCCCATGAAAGCTGCTGGATCTTATTGGATCATAGTATAATAATTAATTAAAATTTATAGTAGCCTATTCAATAATTAAATTGATTGAAATCTTAAAAAAAAAAAACTAAATAAAGACAATGGGGACTTTTGTTTATTTATTTTGGTCCAATTATTAATTTCGACGTCTAAATGATTAATTTTATTAATTCTCTTTTTCTTTTGTTCCAGGGCCGATTGTTCTTTGGTCGATAATCCGGGACGGAGACCGGAACATAACGGATTAACCAACTTTGGAAAGGTATGAATCGACGGAATTTTTTTATTTATTTTTCTTTTATCTACGTATTCATTTATTTAGGAAATATCTTTTGAAATCTCCACTTGAAATGTCATTGATTATATTATAGCTAATGATAACACCTCTGGGCGTTTAGGGCATTAGTGAGAAATAAAATTTATTTCTCTCTCTCTCTCTGTTTGCTGATTAGACGTTAATTAAGGAAGCCTCGGAAATAGCGAGGCTCCAATTTGTTTAAACATCGAGCAGATATCACAGGGCGAAATCGGGTTTTCGGTGTCTCGAAATCGAATTAATCCTTTGTATCTAACAAGTTCTCTTTGATACAACCCAATCACATACTTTGCAATGCAAAATGAGCAAACTTACGGGGGATTGGTTAGGGAGAGAAGAAAAAAGTAAAAATAAATTACACAGAGAGGGAGAAAGAGATTAAATATTCGTATTTGAATATATATAGAGAAATGATTAATTTGACGAGATTAAAAATAATCTATAGATAAGGTTTGAGGGGGTGTAGGAGCGGCGTCTACTTTAAGAAAAACTATTATAAGGAATTTTTCAATGCGGTTTTTTTTTAAATTGAATGAAATTCATAAGGGATTATTGGGAGAGAACTTTATAATTTGTTTTAATGACTTATTAAAAAATTAAGAAATTATTTGTTATTTTTTAAATTTAAAAATGAATTTATTGTTATTATTAATCACAAATTTTAAAATAAGATTAATAGACATTTAAAAATTAAGTGTCAAATAGTTCAGCACTCTTGCAAAAGATGGCAGGCTAGTCTAACAGTCGGTATACTATTAAATGCCTATATTTATATACTGTATTTATATGCATTTATAAAATATACATAATATAACATTTATAAAGTATAATATAACATTTATAAAGTATTCATTGTTAAAAGATCAATGAAAATCAATCAAATTCATTAAATTATTAGCTACCATTCTGACATCTCTTGGCGAATTTTCGTAATAGGTTTTTTTTTTTTTTTTTTTTTTTTGCTTTTTAAGACACATATTATCGGGAAAAATATGTGTAACATATGGTTATATTTTATTATTAAATTAAAAAAAAAAAATATTGCCAAAAATTTTGGGGTTGATTAATATAGGACCCAGTCAAGTGAAATTTTATTTAAAATGCCTTTCTAAACGAAAACCATCTGTGCTACTGTTCGGTTATTATTGAATCCTTTAATATATTGATTAGGATTCCAGAAAAAGAGGAATTCAAATGAAATAAATTCCTTTATTTAACAATTTATTGATTTTGAAAATCTGTTTGAAAAAAAAAGAGAAGACAAAATCTTTTTCACGGTCAATTAACCAATAAAAAGAGAGAGAGAATCGGGCATAAAATTAACATAGAAAATTATTCCAAGTAATTAGCAGTCGAATAAATAAAATTCTTTTGTGAGAGAGATGAATAACAAAAGCACCTACAAAAACCTTCTCTAAACATCAACAACAATAATACAAAGGCAATTATGATTTTAAATTAGAAAAATAAAAGAGAAGACACATGATAAAAGTTAATAATATGAAAATTTTATTTGTTAAAGAGCTTAAAAGCTAGTAAAGGCAATTTCGGAAATAATTTTAACTTCTAGAATTTTCGAGTTAAATTTTTTTTTTTTTTTTTGACAATTTAGAGAGACACTTGAGAAAAGTTTTAAATTTATATAAAAATAAAGATTTTTTAGAAATAGGGCGCTAAAAAACCGAACGTAAAATATTTATTTTTCTCCTCTAACGAATCCACCCCTCCTCCGTAACTGAGAGGTTAGAGATAGTGTCAAATGTCAATATTGATAGCCATCTTTTGCAAGAGTGCTGAACTATTTGACAGTTAATTTTTAAATAAATCATCTAAACTTACTTTAAATTTTTCTTAATTAATATGTGATTAATAATAATAATAAATTCATTTTTAAATTAATAAAAAAAATTTTAAATTATTGAGACAGTTTATTTTTCCGTATTTGCTTGATTACAAATAAATTAATTTTCATAATTTTTTAATAATTCATTAAAAAAAATTATAACTTTCTGTCCCAATAATCCCTTAAGAATTTAATTCATTAAAAAAAAAAACGCATTGAAAAATTCCTTATAATAGTCTAGTTTTTGTACTTTTTTAAAAGTACGTTTAGCCCTCGTGCTTGGTGTAGTGGCTAGCGGGCTGGAGCTCTACCAAGGGTCGCGGGTTCGGATCCCAGGCAGTCCGATGATTTTATTTTGTTTGAGAAGAAAAATTTTTATCTTCGCCGTTTTATTAATGAGGCATTGCGAGAGAGTAAATAAAAAATTGTATTTTATTCAAGATTTAAAATGCTTGACAAATTTTTTCTTATCGTGGTTTGTCGATGCCTTTTTTTCACCCCTTTTGTGAGTAATCAATCACAAGATTCTGTAGTCTGAACGTTTTTTTTTTTATACTAGATCTACTTAAAGTATATTACTTCAACTAATTTATTAAAAGACGAGATTATTTTTCTTTTTTGTTACAAAAAAATATTTTTTTTCTACAACGTTTAGTTACACCTTGCAATTGTTCCACTTAATTCTTTCATGTTTTGGCCATTAAATTTTTATTACACTCAAATGCCAAGATGGAGCAGCAATTAACCCTTATCTTGAGCCTAGAGGGCTGGAAATAAAAACATTTCTCAGTTAAGGTTATTATTACTTGAGAACGTGTGCAGGTGGAGGGGTTTTTAATTTAGCCGAGATAAATTATTTCATTTGATGACGAATTTAAAGAAAAAAATAATATTTTATAGAAAAAAATAATTATTTTTTCTCTTAAACGAATAATAACAATAATATAAAAAGAATTAATATATCGTTCTCAAAATATTAATTAAATATAGGGTATGTTAAGAAAGTATCAAGACTTCCTTTTTAACAAGACCGAAGCTTGCGTATTCCTTCTTTAAATTCATTTTTTTTTTTTTTTAATTTCTTACTTAACAAATTTTTTAACAACTTTATTTGTGTAGGCTAGTAGTTCCCTAAGGGTGCCGCATGATTGCCTAAGTGGTGCCGTGAAAAATTTCTCGCTGAGCCTAATATTCGCGCCTCCCCTTAGACTAGTCCGCGCCTCCCAGTTTGGAAAACGCTGGTATAAACAGACTCCTTTGACAAAGCGTTTCGGCTAAGTTTATTACGCCATCTTCAGTAAACATAGCCGAAACGTTTTGTCAAAGTTTATTACGTTTCTGCTAAGATTATTACGCCATCTTCAGTAAACTTGGCCGAAACGTTTTGTTAAAGTTTATTACGTTTCTGCTAAGATTATTTTCGTCATCTTCAGTAAACTTAGCCGAAACGTTTTGTCAGTTTTTTACGTTCGGCTAAGATTATTACGCCATCTTCAGTAAACTTGGCCGAAACGTTTTGTCAAAGTTTATTACGTTTCTGCTAAGATTATTACGTCATCTTCAGTAAATTTAGCCGAAACGTTTTTTCAAAGCTTATTACGTTTCGGCTAAGATTATTACTCCATCTTCAGTGAACTTAGCCGAAACGTTTTATCAAAAGAGTCTGTTGGGGAATATACAATAGTGATTTCCTTCCTGGCTGCTTTCTACCGCATCACAACTCCTCTAAACTCACACCCACATTCTTCATCAATTCAAAAGAAATATTATTTATATTTATTTGGTTGCCTATGCTCAAGACTCCACTCTCTGAGCACACCAGGCACTTGTGACATCGACTGTATACAGTACACAAACAAATTTTATCTCTTCCTCTTGTTGATCCGATCTCAGCGCAACCTTTTTTCTCTTAACATTATTAAGAGAGGTGAAATAATATTAAATAGACTTTAATTTAATTTCTTTTCTCTAATAGATTTGATCTCATCAGTTTTCATGTCATTTCCTTAAACGACACACACACACACACACACACACACACACACACACACACACACACTGACAGATAATTTAACCATCCATTCATTAAATAAGAAGAAGTTAGGTAAAAACTTTTTAATCACCTTCAATTCATTTGACTCGGCAATTAGACCTATTTTTAGTCTTTTTAGGATCCTCTTTTTATTCGATTTGAATAATTATTTTCGATCTCTGATGGCGGCATTTTCGGGTCATTCGTTGCTTTCTATATATGTCCTATATATACACAGGGGCGGCGCGTCCATTAGGCAAACTAGGCGGCCGCCTAGGGCGGCAAAAATGTAAAATAAAAAAAAATTTTGGTTTCGCAAGCGGTACTCGAAAAGATTAGGTTCCGGGGGCGACAAAAATTTTTTGTCTCTAAAAAAGGTAAAAAACTTTTCGGCCGGGAAAAATTTTGGTTCGCGCAAGAGAAAATGTTCTGCGGGCGGCAAATTTTGGTTCCGCGTGTGGCAAAAATTTCGTCTCTTTTTTCGCAGAAAAATTTTTGAGATCAGGAAAAATTTTAAGGAGGGGGCGGCAAATTAAATTTTTAAAGTTTTTTTTTGGGGGGGGCGCAAAAAATATCTTGCCTAGGGCGGCAGAATAGCTGCGCCGGCCCTGTATATACAGTATATATATATATATCATCCTCATTTAAGTTGGTAGACGCATCAAAAAAACATTTATTCAGCGAAATGCATTTGCTCGCACACTATGACCTAATTCATTTTATTTTAATCTCTTTCTTAATTATAAAAGTTGAAGCTTTTTTCACTAACTTATAAAAAAAAACGAGAGAAGAGAGATGTAGTTAAGATAAATTATTAATTTAAATCTAAAATTTCTAATTTAAAAAAAAAAAAACGAATTTAACTATCATATCGTAGTCATAGGGATAGTCAGAAATTTTTGATGGGGGTTTCAAGAAAATTTTTTCAAAAATTTGAAAAATTTAAGATTATTTTAGGGGATTTATAATTCATTTTGGTATTTTTTTTTCTTTTTTAGAGTAAATTATTATATTTTACTTTCTCTTACCCCATATGAAATATAATTTGTTTTATAGAGCTTAAATATATAGTCATGGCTTGGGTCCCATGAGGGGGTTTGAAGCCCCCCCCCCTCCCTGACTACACCTATGCTTAGAGTTATTTAAAAATGGAATTTTTAGCATACACATTTTCTTATACTTATTAAATAGTCAACTTGAATTTTTTATTTAGAAATAATATCGGCTACCAATTAATTTCGAAAAATCTGGTGTGACTTAACCCACACAACTTTCTCTTGTCTTCGATAATCGAAAGTTGGGTATTGCGCTGTCATATCCGATTTTTTTTTGTGTCGAGATATATTTTTTTTCTTATCCCATAGTTTCCCATAGCAGCTTAGTTCCAAACTTGCGTTTCATAGATGACGTTGAGCTTCCAATGGAAATAAAATGTACTTCGAACACGTTTCCCGAAAAAACTTACTGAAATAATTTTTAAAGAACATCTAATAAATAGTTGATTTATTAACTTTAATCAAAACCGTTAGACCAAATTTTGAGAAATTCAAAAAAAAAAAATTGAAAAAGTACTTCAATAAAGTACTAGTACTTTTTGGTCAATTTTGTTCAAAAGCTCATTTTAATTGTTCGGTAGGGTAGCTAACTTAAATATAAAATTTCAAACTCGTAGCACATTTCCTTCATGCTTAAAATCGTCACACACAGACCAATTTGCGAGACCCACTTTTTTGACTCACGGAACTCAAAACGTGTATTTCCATCAAATCCAATTTTTGAAAGCAATACTTTCTCACTATATATAGGTAGAAGAAAGTTAAAAATAGGAAATGCCAAAGATCTTAAAAAAAAAAAAACTTTCTAAAAATGATTATAGTT
This sequence comes from Euborellia annulipes, assembly GCA_023213315.1. Classification (NCBI taxonomy): domain Eukaryota; kingdom Metazoa; phylum Arthropoda; class Insecta; order Dermaptera; family Anisolabididae; genus Euborellia; species Euborellia annulipes. Next base: position 45,495 of record JAKCPI010031294.1, read on the forward strand.
TTTTACTCTCTCCTTGACACTCAACAGTTGTTTAATCCTTTATCTTTCTATTTATAGTTTACAAAACATCTGATTGGTTGAATTATTTTAAATCTTGACAGGAGAAAGAATGATATTGTTTATTATTATATTATCATTTTCCTTTAAAAAGAGCAAGAGAGAGAGGATGTGTGTGTATCTTGTATTTTCCGAAACTCCTCTTCAAAAAATTGAACATCATATTTCGCTTATGTAAACACATCAAAATCGCTCAATCATTGTCAATCATTTCGCTGTCATTCAAAAAAACGAGAGAGAAAAAAAACGTGGTCGGGTTTATAAAAGATCTCATAAAATTTTCATAATTAACTTGACATTAAGTTCATTATTATTATTAAATATATGCAAATTAACAAACAGATTTTAATGGGTATTTTATTTGATATATAAAATTACTAATTGTATAAAAATTCTGATGCGAGGAGATTTTCGCTAAAATGAGTGAAAGGAAAGGAACGATGGTTTATTTCTCTTTAGACAGACAGCGATTGACTTGAGATAAGATTTTTCGATAGCTGCCATTATCATGAGGCTGATTTTTTAAGTATTCATAACTATAGTTATGAATCAGACCAGATTTTCTAATATATTAGAAAATCTGGTCTGATTAACTTACAGCTCACAACTTTCGATTACCGGACAGCATATTTTTACTTTCTCTTACCTCTATATACAGTATGTTAATATATATAGAGAGAAAGTATTGGATTCATGTCAAAAATTCGATGTCGAAATTTTGATGGATAATGTAGATAGATTTTTGAATTCTCCATCCAATTTACGATAAAATTTATGACTCTTTCAAATCTTAAAAAACGGTACGCCATATTTCAAGCAGCAAATTTGCATTATTTAAATATAAATCTCTTAAAGATACCCACAAGTGATACTTTGAAGTTTAAGCTTGTTTAAGCGATGAAGAAACTGTGGCTTAATGATAATAGAGTCAAAAAAATACAAGACTTGTTCAACCAATTTTTGGAACGAAGTTCTTTAACGCGGCTTACGCAGGGTGAATTGGGAGAAAATGTAACTTAACAAAAACGCGTTCCTAACAAAAATGCGTTCCCAGCCCCCGAGCGACGGCGAAGGAAGGCGAGATTAGCCGAAGCCTTGGCGAGGCCACTCCCACCTTCTCGTCTTTATTTCCTGCTATCTACCGTAGGCAGGAAAATGCTCGTAATATTCATATTGAATTATATTGAGTTGAAGAAAAGGCGTTCCTGCCGGGAGTCCTACGACCCCACAGGTTTGCTTTTTTTTTTTTTTTTTTAATTAACGCTCTTACGGCTGACGTTTCGGCCTCAAATTTAGGCCAACTTCAGTGCGGACCAACTCCGAAAATTTGGGGTCTACTCAATGCAAGCGTAAAAAAAATTATCTCTTTTTGATAATCTTCATCATTTCTTTCATTGATAAAATCACAAATTCTTAGTGTCGTTGTTAAGATGAAAAAATTTATTGCCAGCCCTCTCTGAAAATGAAGATCTGGTGCCGAAATTAATTAAATAATAAATTTGTATTTCTTTTGACTCCATTATCATCTTGGTGTTTAATTCAAATTATTGAATGGCACGTGATCTCTGCTTTTATTATTCCTTCGTATGTCATACTAACTCGTTAATACATCATACATCTCTCTCTCTCTCTCTCTTTATTCATCCATAATTTCATTCCAACTAATTTATTTATGTTTATAATTTATTAATTTCTCGATTAACTTGGAAGTTTATGTGTCATGCCTTCTCTTGTTATTGTTGATTCTAATCATGAATTACAATGGGATAAGTCAAGTTGAAAGTGTCACAGAGGGATATTCAATAACAGCTAAAGTCTCTCACCAGGAGCATATCAGGTTTAAAAAGCTTCATCTTGGGTGATTGAGTAATTAAATTTCCTTCTTTTTTGCGTAATAATAATTTTGATTTGTCATATTGCCCCTCCTGGACTCAAACTAGGATTAAAAATCGAACTTACAGACAAGGATGAAATAAAAAAGCAAACATGTAGGGCCGTGGGACCCCCGGCAGGAACTAAGTTCTTCACGCCTTTTCTTCAACTCAGAATATAATTTAATATGAATATTATTTAATCTGGCCAGGGGGGCGCCCGCGGGGGCCTTTTTTCGCGGCCTTGTTGGATGGAGGGAGAAAAAAAGGAGATGGGCGTGGCCTCGTCAAGGCTTCGGCTCATCTCGCCGTCGCTCGGGCGCTGAGAACGCATTTTTGTTACGTTACAATTTCTCCCATTTCACTCTGCGTAAGCCGCGTTAAAGAACTTCGTTCCAAAAATCTGGTGTGACTGGTATTATTAAGTTTAATATATACAATATAATATTTAAATATTTTAAATCCATAGTAGATTGAATTGAAGTGGGAGAAAAACCACAAACAAATAGTAAGTAAATTTATTTATTTTAATGAAAAAAAAAAGATTAATATACAATTTGTTTATGTTTTTTGTGCCACTTCATTCAATAGTTTGTCAAGAAAAATATATTATGAAAATTTTTCTCTTTTATTCCCCAAAGAGAGCCTGGAAATACTTCACTTATTAAAATTTCTATATCCATCTCCGATCAGAGCGTCGATAAGAGCAAAGGAAATGAATCGGGATCAAAGAACGATTCTCAGCGCAACTCCAATATAAACAGCTCTATTAAAAAGCATGTTTCTATTTTCTCTGCTATGCTCTTATCGTTTATCGCAGCTCCAACATAATCGCACCCTTAGTCTCGGGGATTTCCCTCTCCTCCAATAAGCTTTTAATTTTAATCCAGACAAAAATATAATTTTTGTAAACAATAGAATCGGTAATTAATATTTTAAAAATACAAAAATAACTTAATCCCTTTGACTATTGAACTCAAAACAGAATATTTATTAATTAATAATTTTTTTTCCCTCTTCCATGCATAGAATTTTGGCATCAGGGGATAAAGGCCACTTGTTGTTCACTCCTCTCTCTCTTTTCTGTTGATTTATCGTCTCTCTCTCTCTCTCTCTCTCTCTCTGTTGTCTTGTTTTTAAAGACTGGCCAAACAAAACAACTTTATTATAAGGGTATTAAAACTTTCCAAACAAAAATCATTAGGCAAATGTAGGGGAGAGTCAGTCATGAGGAAAACCATCCTCTGACTCCCTTCACCCATCATGCCTTTCCTAATTAGATTATCAGCCAGTTTTGAAAAGGGATTATAATTTAAAAACAAGATTACAGGTGAAAGCTATCAGCTAATTAATTAACTTTTGGAAATTATAGGATAACGGCGAGTAATTTTTTTTTTTTATTCAAATAAATTAATTTTTTACTTTCTCTTACTTATATATGCAGCAGTGGGAAAGTATTGTAAAATTCGTCATGTCAAAAATGAGATTTTGATGGAAATACATCTTACTGAGTCCAAAAAAGTGTCTGTCTATGGATGTGTGTGTGGGTGTGTATGTAATTTAAGCATGAAGGAAATGAGCTATGAGTTTGAAATTTTTTATTTAAGTTAGGTACAGTGAGGGTCAATATTAAGTCCCGCCCATGCGTTTTCTACTTGTGATTATTTCATTGTTTTTAAAAAAATATTAGATATATTTTTAATGGAAACTTTCATGGTTCAAACCTGGAAAATTTCCAATAAATATTTTCATTTTCTTTTATAAAAACAATGGATAATACAAGTGAAAACGCATGGTGGGACTTAATATTGTCCCTCACTGTACCTTCCCGGACAGTTTAAATAAGCTTTTGAACAAAATTGGCCAAATAGCATTTGTACTTTACATAAGTACTTTTTCAGGTTTTTTCGATTTTTTTCAAAATTGGCTCTAAAGATTTTGATTAAAATTCATAAATCAACTATTTTTAGATGCTCTTTAAAAAAGTATAATAATAAAATTTTGCGTGAAAATTGTTTGAAGAACACTTTACTGATTAAGTATTCATATTTTTCAAATTCATTTTTCGGCTCTTCCTTCCATAGAGCCAATCTTAAATCCATATGGGGATTTGCATGTTAATTTCGATTCAAAAGGGGGAATCCCTTTTTACACATTTAAAAAGTTTTCCCATTTCTTATGAAATTTTATATTTATTTAGGATTCTCTATTGTGTATAAAATATCCAAATGTGAGATTAAAATTTTGATTTTCAATCAATGGGCTATTTTCGATTTTATATTAATTTTTTAAAATTAGCTGTTTGAAATTCTCGCCGTAAGGACCCGAGCTTAGCCGAAGTCTTATGTGACGTCATCTTGTAGTATCTCGACGCATGTCTATTTATTTCCTCCATTACTAATAACATGTGCTTTTCCGGTGCCTTCTGTTCAATTGGTTTTTGGCTGGTTTCTCTGTTTTCTCTGATTATTATAGAAATTTATAAATATATATATAATATTAAATTTATTTATAAGCTTTAAGTAAATATGAGGGAATTTTTTAAAGCCGACTGTCAAATTCTGCCCATTCTAAGCTCTATATATAATTTTCCATATCTTCTTCGAAATTCAAAATTTTTGAATTCAATTTTCGCCAAAGGTGAATCTCTAATCTCTATTTTTATCAAAAAACATAAAGGTCAAAAAAATGGAAAATAGACTTTTTACTTATGAAACGCAAATGGTCAAGTTTAGGACTAAGGTGTTATGGGAAACTAAATATATATCTACACAAAAAAATCGTCAAGTCACACCAGATTTTTTATATATAAAGCGTCAATTTTTTCCTTCTTTAGAAATAAAATTGTCAAAAGAATATTGAAATATAACATTTAGACTAGAATATTTCTTAACGAACTCTAACTAGACACAATTTGATAATAAATTTTCTTATATAGACCTATAGCTTTAATCTACCTTTAAATTTTGAATACCCAGTAGTATAGATTTATTTGAAATAGTTGTTGTGAACAAATAAATAAATCCAAATGGGACAATGTCAATGAACAAAAAGCTTATGGACAGATGATATATGATAGATTCGTACATGTATATTGTATCACTCTATTAATCCCGCGGGTATGAGAAAAAGTAAAAAAAAAAAAAAAAAAAAAAAAAAAAAACAGACAAAAATAAATAATAATTTGTAAGCATAATTCCAAGCATATGATTTGATTATCTGCTTAATAAAATATGATCTCTAGTTTATGCATCTCGTTCATTCATTCATCATCATCATCATCATCATGTGTTTGTTGAATTTATTTTCATTAATATAAATAAAACATGGATTAAAAAAAAATACCTGATCGTTAGAAGAAAAAAATAACATTTTTTTAAAAGGTCAGGTGTTGAAAATTTTATTTACGATTAATGAAAGTGAACACAGGGACAGGGAATTAAAAAACGTTGCGTGTATTCGGACCTTGTATCATAACTTGATGAACTTTTACTAAAGATTAAATAAAATCTTACTTTCAAGGTGATTTGTTAAAAAAACTGTTATAATTGACACCAAATTAAGCTAATTAAAAGTCAACTATCGGCTTTGAACACCCCCCTTATATACCAGCTTATACAAGACTGCGACTAGTCAACCAATATTTCAAAATGGTTTGTGTGTGACCTTTTTTTTTTATTTTCATGGAATAAACGTCATTTTAGTCATTATTAGGCAAAATTTCATTCATTCGTGCTACAGGAAATCATTAAAAAAAAAATCGAAAAGTCATATTCCTAGTGACTATATGTACCGTTTTGAACTAGACCCCCTTTTATATTTCTCGGCCGTACCGTGGTTTTAATAAAAAAGTCATTTTTGTTCCGTGTTTAGCAAACTATATATCACTCAGGGGCTCACATATTGTGAGTAGTGGATAGCGACCACAAGTTACCCGAGCTGAAGTTGACATCTTTTACGTCAACCTTCCCCTTCTTATCAATGAAAAAATATATATTACTTTCTCTTACCTCTATATATATGTTAATATATATAGAGAGAGAAAGTATTGGATTCATGTCAAAAAATTCGATGTCAAGATTTTGATGGATATACACGTTTTGAGATCCCCTGAATCCAAAAAAGTGGTTTTCGCGACATGATCTGTCTGTGTGTGTGTGTGTGTGTGTGTGTGTGTGTGTGTGTCTGTCTGTCTGTCTGTCTGTGAACAAAATATCTCAAGAACGAAAAGAGCTACGAGGTTGAAATTTTATATTTAAGTTAGGCATCCCCCTGGGACGTGACACGAAGCTTTTGAACAAAATCGACCAAAAAGTACTAGTACTTTACTGATGCACTTTTTCAGTTTTTTTTCGATTTTCTCAAAATTTGCTCCAACGATTTTTTTTTTAATTCAAAAATCAATTATTTTTTAGATTCTCAATAAAATGTATATTCTCATTTTGTCATTGAAATCTTCTGAAGGCCACTTTACTCTTGTACTCCATAGAAAAGATAGGAGAAATGGTTGCCATGGTAACAAAATATAAATATTTTCCCAAACTTATAAATTTTACATCTTGAATTCAAATGTACCCTACTGTCGGTAACTAAATATATTCAACACAAAAAATCTGGTGGGACAAGCACAGTTCCCAACTTTCGATTACCGAAGGTAAGAGAAAGTTGTGTGCTGTGCGCCAGTCACACCAGATTTTTTTTTTTTTTTCAAAACTACCAGATCTTAATTCTCCCTTATCCCAAAAATTTCTTGAAATTAAGTTATAGAATAACTAGCCGCGGGACCCGCTTTCGACGGACTAATGCCACTTTCCAATTGCTACCGAACTCTCTTCTTTCCCAACTATCAATAATAGAAAATATACTTCATACATAAGTTATATATATCTTCTTATTGAAAAGTATATTTATTTAAAAAAAAAATTCTATTGTATTGTTGTGAAGCCAAACAGAGAGAGAGATACAAAATTTGATATTTGAAAACCAAAACTATATTTTTACATAGATTCGAAAGGCAAAATTTGCTATCTGGCTAGAACAAGAAACACCTGCAAATAACTTAAAAGGGTTACTATTGACTGAACCCTAGCCATGAAGATGGTCGTATAGTCGACCTAAAGGTTGCTGTGGGTTTGATACCAATAAAGAAATAATAATAGCTGCTTGGCCTTTTTACTCATCCTTCTACCTGCAAAGATTTCCATAGTAAAAGTGCAAATTTAGTGTCTAGAATCTTTACATGTGTTTCTTGTTCTAGCCAGATATCAAATTTTGCCTTTCTTTGGCTTCAAAAACAGTATTTTGAGAGTTAAAGCTTTCACATTTATTGTTATTAAATAAAGGTAGTTGTTTTTGAGTAAACTGTTTTATTTGTACGATATAAGAATGTTTTTGTACAAATAAAACATAGTTTACTGAATAGTATGTTTTTGAGGCCTCTCAAAAGGGTGTTTCTCACTTTTGTTCTGAATTAATGTTTATCTAAAACCACCAGAGGAAAATTCTCTATCTACCCAGTAGGTTCAGAGTCTCTTCATTACAAACAAACATACAGACTGACGTCTTTTGTATAATACAAATTTAGAAAGAATATAACGATGTTTGTTGGTAGATTTTGAAATTGTAGAGATAAGTGGGACAAAACTTCAGATTATTTTAATTCTCAATTTTAGCAGATTTAGCACAATTACATGAATACCTCTTAAGTTAATCTAATGGGGCTGGCTCAAATATCCCTACTGGCGTCAACCAATAATAACAAACAAAACCGCGATTTTATTTTTTTAATTATTATTTTGTTTTTCCAATTTATAAATTAAGTTCATTTAATGGTTATGAATTTTTTATATAGCTAAAAAAAAATGAATTAAAAAAAAAACACAAAGGACCTTTTATTTTATTTTTTAAATAAAAACCAATCGGAAGGGACAGACAATAGTCAACCCCTCATGGGGGTGTGAGACCAACGCCATTTTGCACTCAATACCTATCAGACATATTAATTACAACTAACGGAGATATATAAACGAGTGATTTTTCGAGAGTGGTGGCATAACTCACCCCAACCACCCACTCACTCGGCGTGCACTTTGCCTAATAGATTTTGTTGTCTATTAGCGTTCGATTATTATTAATTGAATTGTGAATTAAATCTCTCTTCTATATATAGGACATGCATGCATTGATCATCTTGCTCTGGGTGGGGGGTGAATAAATCAATGAAGAAAATTAGAATTCCATAGAGAGTAGATTTAATGTTTTTTCCGTTGTTTTTACAAATTTGATTTAACTGTTTATTTGTATAAATACCACGTTTCGATCACTTATTCAGACACTATTAAGTCTTGAATTTAGAAAGATAACTTTCACAGTTTGTAATCTCTATCTTCTTTCTTTCTATATATATAAAGAGACATGTGATGACAACGCAGGGCCTAAAGCTATAAAGCTGTAATTTGGCATATAGATTACATTTGTGCCCTAGGCGCCATTTAAGAAGCGATTTTTTGAAATTCCAATTTTAAGGGCCCCAAATGGTCATTTATGGGTAAAATTTTGATTTTACAATAGTTTTTAAATCATAAGAGATATCAATTTGGTTTCTTCGCTAAGACCTTCCTTAGAAGAATCTCTAAAAAACTAATTTCGGCTTTTTTTTTTAATTCGACCCCTAAGTACCCCAAATCGCCAATTTGGGGTAAAATTTTGATTTTACATCAATTTCTAAACCAGAAGAGATATTAATTTGGTTTCTTCGTTAAAACCTTCCTTAGATAAAAATCTAAAATCGTTGTTTCGGGGGGTTTTTTGAAATTCGGCCCGTAAGTACCCCAAACCGGCATTTTTGTGAAAATTTTGATTTTACAATAGTTTTTAAACCAGAAGAGATATCAATTTGGTTCCTTCGCTAAAACCTTCCTTAGAAGAATCTCTAAAAGCTTATTTCGGAGTTTTTTGAAATTCGCCCTTAAGGACCATATCACCATTTTGGGAAATTTTGAATTCTTCAATTTCCTTAAATATCAACATGATTTTTTGAAATTAAAATTCTTGAATAAATGTCTATCTATCGAGACTTTTAAAGATTTTTTTGTGAACCCCCCGCCGGATTTTTATGTGAAACGTAATCTATGGTTTATTTGTACAAGTATTTGTAACATTCCGGCTACTCATTCTGTGATCTTCTTCAGATACAATCACAAAGCGTCTTACCTCTAGTAATTTACATTCTGAAGAATTAGACCAATCAATAAGAGGCCGAAACATAGTATCTTATACTGTACAAATAAAACACACTTTACTCGAAGACAACTACCTTTATTTAATAACAATAATGTGAAAGCTTTAACTCTGAAAATTTTGGTCTTATCTTTGGGAAAATTCTAGTACTTTACTGATGTAATTTTTTAATTTTTTCAATTTTATCAAAGAAGAAAAACAAAACTGAAGCTCGATTAGCCCGGAACTTAAAAATTAAATACTTAAGATACACTCTCCTTTTTTGGAGGTTTTTCTTAACGCGTTCATTCAATAATTCCGAATACTATTTATAACAATAAAAACTTTTCCCATTTATAAAAAAACTCATATATTGCCGCTACAAAATTTAAATGATCGATGGTTGTAGAAAAAAAAAAGTAAAAAATAAAAAATGGAAATCATTTTTTCCATCATTCAGGCTAAAAATATTTGATTCCCCTAAATTGATGGCATTCACTGAAATGACACAAATGCATTTATTTATTACATCACTGTCAAGGAATTATGCTAATCCACTCAAATGTTAATCTCTCTCTGTTTCTCTCTCGCCGATTTTCCTTTTTTTTTTTTTTAATATTTAAATCAAATTCACCAAAGAATTGGAGCAAATGACAGGTTTAAAGAGAGAGAGAGAGAGAGAGGCGGGAAACAATCCGCAATTGATTTTTCATTAAATTCCAAATACCATAAATTATAAATTTTGAATCTCTCTCAATCAATGGAATTTATTCACTTCTCTATTCTCACCAAATGATTGAAATTTTATATGAATTTCTATTAATTGATTAAGTGATGGAATTTAATTCAGAATACACTAGAACCTCACAACGAGTAATTCGCATAAAGAGCAAAACAAATTGTAAAAGAATGACTTGCATAACGAGTGACGTTTCGTATAACGAATGGCGAGGAGAGGGGAAGTACCGGATTGTGGGCATGTTAAATCAGTCTGTGTCATGGGGGAGGGACAGCTCTATGGAGAGAATGTTATTGTTTCGAGTGTTTCGCTTTACAAGTATGATTCTGGAACGAATTATGCTCGTTAAGCGAGGTTTCACTGTATTTTAAACTTAGGGACTGATTAGGCGAAAGGAAGAATTTTTTTTTTTTTTTTTTTAAGGTCTTTTTCGGCATTAAACTCCATTTAGATCTCGTCTCTAATTATTCCATTTGATTGGTAGCCAAGTTCAAATGAAATAAATTTTTTTCACAGACGGTATGCGTACCCTTGACCCCTAGCACAGGAAATATATTACTGAGCTAAGGCCCACGGGCAAAGAACTTGGTATTTTTTTTCACATACACACAGTCTTTCTCAGAACTCATAAGATCAGATCATATAAGACTTAAACGATACTTAATATTTGTTAGTATTAATATAATTGGTGGCCAAGGCATATTTATTTAAATCAAATCACCGGGATCACTGGGATCCGAACCCGTGACCCTTGGTATTGATAGAAGGCCAGCCCGCTAGCAAGTAGGCCTACACCAAGGTCCGAGGGCCAAAAAACTTGTTAATTTTATTTGTTTTCATAATAAAATTGTTACGTACGTTGACTTCTCCACTTCTGTTGTGGTTATCATTTTAGTGGTTAGAAAATTACTGAAATTTTTTTCTTAAAATAAATTTTTATTTTTTCTTTTGGCTATTGATTTCATCTAATTTAGATCAAAGCATTAGCACCATTTAGATTCAAAGCTCACTTCAGATCAATCAATTATTGCATAGCATTGTTGCTCACTTAACATACATAAAAGTCTATCTCTTTTGTCTTCACAAAAAATTAATTGATTTAGTATTCTTCAAAGTAAGTATTGATTTTTTATTAGATAATTTGAACTATTGAATTCAGAATCCATAATCGCCAATAAATAAAATTAAAATCTCTCTGATAATTATAGTTCATTTACAAGTAGGAACTTTTATATTCACTAGAGGTTAAGTAATTTATTTAAATTAGATATTAATATTCAAATGTCTCATTTCGAACTTAACTAGTCATAGATATTTAGACATTTGGCTCACTAGCAAATTTTTTTTTAATACAGCAGAGGGTATTTTTTGTTTTTTAGACAATCGTGAAGGAGATGAATCGACTGGGGATGCTGGTGGACCTGTCCCATGTATCAGTAAGGACAATGAAGGATACTCTGGAGGTGTCCAAGGCTCCAGTGCTCTTTTCACATTCTTCAGCCAGGGCACTCTGCAACAATTCCAGGAATGTGCCTGACCATGTGCTCAAACTTGTCGTGAGTCGCTTAATAAACATATCATTATTTCTATTTTTTTTTTTTTTTTTCAAATTCATTTATAGAAATATAAATAAAATTTGAGCTATTTAATTAAGAATTCCATTTGACATTTCAATTTACTCAAGAAGATAAATAAATAAATTTCAAATTCCACGACAATCGATACCATCACGCCTTGGAGCTAGTTTAAAATATTTAATAAATTCAGTTTAATGAATTTTTTTACTTTCTCTTTATTAAGTAGGTATATATGCAATATATATATTGGATTCATGTCAAAAATTCGATGTCGAGATTTTGATGGATATACACGTATTTCCTCTGAATCTAAAAAAATGCTTTTCGTCACATGGTCTGTCTGCCTGCCTGTGTGTGTGTCTGTCTGTGAACAAATTGCATTGAATGCGTCACCAAATACACTTATTTTTAATATATTATATAGACTACATTAGTGTCATATTTTTAATTTTATAAATTTTGTTTCAGGCGCATAACAAAGGACTTGTGATGATAAATTTTTACTCAACGTTTTTAACATGTAAAGAGAACTCAACTGTCGAGGATGCAGTTGGTAAGTGGTTACATTAGCACAAGCCCTTCATCATCATTATCGTTATCTGACGGACTGCTTGTTGTTGGTTGTAGCGCATATCAACCACATCAGAAATGTCGCCGGTGTTGACTACGTGGGCCTCGGCGCTGGCTATGACGGCATTAATTAGTAAGTCTCATCATTTTTTATTATTTCATAAGCATAATAGAGTAATATCATTTCACTTCTTGATTTTTTGTTGTCTTAAAATATAATTCAGAATTTCGGGTTCACTTCCCATCCCAAGCGAGAAAAATTTATTTCATTTGAATTGGCTATCAATCATTTGAAATAAATAGAGATGGGTTCCAAAAAAGACATTAAGCAATTTATTGTATACCAATTAATTTAACTTCCAAAAATGGTGGTGGGTTCTAAATAGCTTGTGAAAATATAAAAAAATAAAAAACCGGTTAACCGGGTTTCCTCTTTGTAAAAAACCAAAAAACCGGGTTTCAAAATTTTCCGATTTTTTCCAAACCCTAATTATTTTGTTATTATCGACACAATTTTAGTACTCAAATCAAATCGCCTGTTAAAAATTTGAGCAAATTGCGCTTGAAATTTTAATTTCCCACTGGATAAATTACCTTCAATTCAAATTTTTTTCTCTCTTTTAAAATGTGAACTCACTTCTTCTGAATATGGTTTTTCTGACGTCTCAAGTAATTTGCGAAGTCTTAAAATTTATTCGCTTCCCCTCCAACAACAAACAAAAACACCTTTTGCTTTTCTCATCTTCTTAATTCCTCTATAGAAAAGTAAAAAACAATAAAGTCTTTGTCTGCACTTTGCACTAATTGTTGTGCAAATGGCGTTGTTGATGCATTAAACTTTGGTATTTTAAGGAGGAGGAGGATCATTCTAAGCTAGGAAAACGATCGTCCTTCTCGACTTAATGTTTGCCTGAATAGACGAGAGAGAGAGAGGGAAAGAGCGAGCGAACCCTTTATAAAGTTCATTAAATGGGAAACAAAAATCCATTAAAGAAAGCCTAGTAGGTTTAATTCCGAAAAAAAGAAGGAAATTGGATTGTGAAAATGACCAACAACACAAAAAAAAAAAGATTAAATATTTCAAACAGAATTTTTTTTGTTTCAATTGATTTACTTTGAAAAAGATTCGAGAAGTGAATGGTAGTAAAGATACTTTAAGGGGGCACGGGAGCGAAGTGGTTACGCATGTTTTTCCCGATAAGATGGCGTAGTGTGTCATAAAAAGTATGCCCAAAAATTCAAGTAATTTAAAAATTTCCCAAGAGATGTCAGAAAGGTAGCTAATAATATTTAATGCATTTGGTTGATTTTCATTGATCTTTTAACAATAAATACATTATAAATGTTATTATATATTATGTATTTTTTATAAAAGCATAAAAATATATAAATATAGGCCAGATATAGGCTAATACTATATCGGCTGTTAGACTAGCCTGCCATCTATTGCAAGAATGCTGAACTATTTTAAAAAGCTTATTTTAAAAATTTCTTAATTAATATGTGATTAATAATAACAATAAATTCATTAAAAAAAATTAAAGATTATTGGGACAGATTGTTTTTTTGTATTTGCTTGATAACAAAAAAATTAATTACGATAATTTTTTTATAAGTCATTAAAAAAAAATTATACCTCGATGTCTCAATTATCTCTTATGAATTTAATTCATTAAAAAAAAAAAAACGCATTGAAAAATTCCTTATAATAGTCTAGATTTTTTTTTTTTTTTTTACTTTTAGACGTCGGTCCTGAACCCCCTTAATCCCCTTCCGGTTAAAGGAAGTGACAAATGTCAATATTGATAATCTCAAAAGCCAAGAGATGCGGGTTTGGGATTTAATATACTTGTTATTTTGGCGAGTTCTTATTTGTTTATTAACATGGCTAAGTGGTGCTTCTCCTTGCTCTGAGTGATATAAGACAAGCCAACCACCAAGAAGCCCTCAAGTTTAATTACACTATTGCCTGAACTTAACATATTCCACATTAAATACACACACATACATTTGTAGTGTTATGTCATGTCATTTTGGTTTGTAATTAATTTAATTGCTTTCAAATGTTATTGCTAATAACAAACTATACCATAGATACACACACTGGTTTAGAATTCACAATATACATGATTAACTAATTAAAATTCTGCTTTGAATTCAATAATTTTCATTATTAATTAGAAATTTTTTGACCCAAAACGGTCCTAGATTTTTGTGTTGTGATATTAGAAGAGAATACAAAATAGCCAAAAAAAAGTCTAGAGAAGACAAAAAAAAATTTTTTTTATACATGTGCTAAAATTTAAAATATTCTCTCTCTCTCTAAGGGTGGAAAATACAGTAGAATTTCGCTTAGCGAGCACCTCTCATAAAGAGTAATTTGCATAACGAGCAAAACAAATTGTATAAGAATGACGTCGTTTCACATAACGAGTGGCCGGAGAGGGGAAGTCCCGAATTGTGAGCATGTTACATCCGTCAGTGTCATGGAGGGTTGAGGGACAGCTCTATGAGAAGAATGGTATTGTTTCGCATAACGAGTGTTTCACTTTACGAGTATGATCCTAATGCTTGTTAATCGATGAATCGATTATTTAGCGATATTTTCTTAAAAAAATATAATCGATTATTTCGATTATGAAAAAAAACAACGATTATTTCCCTGTATTCATCGGATAATCGATTATAATCGGAACAATCTATTATTTTTCATAATCGTTAATCGATTATTTTTTTCCTCTAGTAAGAAGGGGTAAATATCCTCCCCCAAAGGGATTTTTAAAAATACTTTTTTTTTATTAAATTATAAGTTTTTAAAGTTGGAAATAAGTAAAATTTATTATATTATTTACATTTAATATGAGTCGAATAATTGTTCTTGTTATGTTTATAATAAGAAATAATTAATAAGGTCCATTCAGTTGAATCTGATTACGAAGAGTGAGTTGCTTGCTCTCTTTTTTCTCTGCTAATTAATGTATCGGTAGAGAACAATAGCAATGTTCAGGACAATGGTTTAAGTATAATGAGCATTGAGAAGGGAATATAAAAGCAGTAGCTTGTTAAGTGGATGTTTTCGTGATACTAAATGGACTCCGTTTTTGTTTCAGTACACCGGAGGGCTTAGAGGATGTTTCCAAGTATCCCGTTCTCTTTGCGCATCTGATTGGTACTGGACTTTGGAGTGTTGACGATTTAAAGAAACTCGCTGGACTCAACTTTCTTAGAGTGCTGCAACATGCAGAAAAGGTAGGCTTATATTTTTTTTTTTAATTCATTCTTCCCTGATATATGTATTGCTCTATGTGTGCAGTTGTTGTAATTAAGTAGGTGAAGATTAAAACAGCAGATGTGAATATTATCCTTTTATTAATTGAATCTTTTCGCGATCGATTTCGTCTTTTGTGACTTCATCAGGCCAGCGTTTGTTAAATAAATATGAACGTTGATATAATTTTGAATTATATTCGTGTATTAATAAAACATTATTTGAGAAGAATAGAATTTTCATTCACATGACACTTAACTATGAAAAATTCTATTCTTCTCAAATAATATTTTATTAATACTGGTCACGATTATAATTCGAAATTATATCAACGTTCATATTTATTTAACCAACGCTGGCCTGATGAAGTCACAAAAGACGAAATCGATCACCAAAAGATTTAATTAATAAAAAAGATAATATTCACATCTGCTGTTTTAATCTTCACCTACTTCATTCTTCCTCTTTATTTCAATGGGCTCCGACTTTTAAAAATTATTGGGGTGCCATGAAGTAGGTATGGGCTTAACTAGGAGGTCCCAGAAGGGCTCTCCCAGAAGGCCGCCCCCCCTCCCAAGAAGGTCTCCCGCCCAAAGAAAAATTGAGACAATAGCCTTTCAGGCTCCCTGGAGGATGGCTGGTCCCATGCCCCCCCCTCCCTCCCTTAGGCAAATTCCCTAGCTACGCTCATGTACAGTGAGGGCAATATTAAGTCCCACCCATGGTTTTTACATGTGATTATTTCATTGTTTAAAAAAAAAATACTATATATTTTTTAATGGCAACTTTCATAGTTTAAACCTAGAAAATTTCCAATAAAGATTTTCATTTTCTTTTATAAAAACAATGAAATAATAAAGAGAAAATCATGGGTGGGAAAATATTGTCCCTCACTGTACGTAGGGGGTACGAGTTAGGTATTCGAAGATTTTGCCCTGATTCACCTTTTAACGATAGTGAAGCGTCTAGGCTTTGATAGAAATAAATGTATTGTACTGGTAACCTATAGAAACTTTTAAAGTAGTTTGGTGTACGATAAACTTGTATACTATAGTACAAAAGTG
The DNA here is from genome assembly GCA_023213315.1 of Euborellia annulipes. Taxonomy (NCBI): domain Eukaryota; kingdom Metazoa; phylum Arthropoda; class Insecta; order Dermaptera; family Anisolabididae; genus Euborellia; species Euborellia annulipes. The sequence continues at coordinate 61,859 of JAKCPI010031294.1, forward strand.
TACTAGCAACACCAACCATGAAATCGTTGAGTAGTTTGTTGTATTTACGAGTATATAAATAAAATGACAATACATTGGGTCGATTGGATATAAAATATGAAAAAAAAGTCCTGATAACTTTTTTTTGGGGGCGGCCCTCTCTCTCTCAACATTGGGGGGGGGGGGGGGGGATTCGAGCCCTTTGGTCCCCATGGAGTGCCGTCGCCTATGTTTATTTCCCTTTATATTTATAATCTTCAAGAAGTTATGAATCCCTATCTCTACTACGTGACGAACAATTACCTGTAGCTAATAGCCGAAGCTGCCTCGTTAATTATCTCCCTATCCGAATCAATATTAATGAACAATTAATGAGAACCAACCGATCGAATTATTTACTATCACCAACAGAGAGAGAGAGAGGAATAGGAATTTTTTTTTAATTTAGATGAGCATTCAACCGGATATACAATATTAAATCTATGAGATGCAAATCAGTATAGGGGAAATATTTTAAATTTAGTTTAAAGGGGAACATACTTTTCACATTTTTCAGAATTTGTAAACAAACAACCTGATTCAATTCTCGATGTTCGGTGAATAATTTTTTCAAAATCTCAATTTAAAATAATATATGCTGCTTTGTAATTGTTTGCTTAAAATTAAGTAATTACAAAAACAGTAAACTTTTTACTCTGGATAATTAAATTTTTATTAATAAAAGCTCTTTTCAACATAAACAACTAACTCTCAAATTAATTTTTTACCAATATTATATATTAATCGATCAAAAAAGAAATTTCCGAATATCTAACCTTTACTTTGCTCGTTCTTGTAGTTTAATTGAAAAATTTCCTTCTCCCTCTCTCTTTCTCTCCCACCAAGTTTCTTGGCTTTTGCCCTTTGAGTATCTTTATTAATGCATGATTATTTTATCTTATTACATACACTAGACATTCAAAGTGAGTTTCCGGCCCGGAGATTAGCCTCTTCATCCCATTAAATATGCATATAAATTATCAAACTTGGAAATAAGCAAGCAAGTTATCATAAATGTCATAACATGCATTATTTCTTTTGCTTAGCAGACAAATATTTATTTATTGTTTTTTAAAATATTGAAAATAAGTTGTAGGAAAGTAGAGTAAACGTATTTTTTCGGTCCGGACCTGATAATTCAACTTATAATCAAAACAATGCGTTTCTTTCTTAAAAAAAAAATACTTTGGAAGCGATAGATCTGCCAAAATCTTTTTATTGGGGATGACTTTAAAGCCCGGATTTCTCTGCATCCAAATCATGCCCCCATTGGAACTATGAAAATTGTTATTGATATTTTTTTTATTCATGTAATATCTGGATAAATTCAACAATTCCGCAACCTGACAACTTTTGGTGCTTACAAATCTGTCTTCTAGTTTTGAAAATTTTTTAAAGCGGCCTTATTTTCCTTGTGATAAATAGTATTCTCTTTTATGCAAAAAAATATTGGAAAAGAAGATCCACAAACTTGAAGAAAAAAGAATTCACATAGAAAAAGACATTCAGTACGTGCATGTTCTCTTTTATAACAATATAATAATATACTGTGCTTGTATGTATAGGTGCGCGATTCAATGCGGTTGGCCGGAGTTACACCCTACGAAGAGGATCCGCCACGAGTTCAAACGCAAAATAACTGCTCATCTCCGTCACTCTTCTAAACTCCGTTGAAAAAAATACTTCATGATGCGCGCTACATCTATACTTCAAGATTAAATCCCTCACCTCACCGCCAGTGAAATATTAATATAATTAAAAATAAGCAAGTAATTTGATTCTCAATTGTAAAGATTACACTACCCGTGTGGAAAATTTGTTAGGACTGGAACCGGGCCTTGCCTTGACAAAATAGGGGTCTGAATTCTAATCCCAGTATAATTTGTTTATATTGGATTATTTATCAAGACAAGTCTCACTTGGGACCCAATCATTTTTCACGGGAGGGTTCCAAACTTGGCAAAATCAGTCCTACTTATAATTTTTTCCACACGGGTACGCCTAGGATTTAGGCAACGCTCACACCACACCACCTGGCCTCACTCGGCTTGATTTCTTTTACGCTTACGACGATCAAAAAAAAAAAAAAAATTGAAAACACTTCCGTTTAAATAACTTTAAAAAATTCGTCACTTAATGAATTTATAGAAAAAAAAAGACGGAAGTATCCTGCGACTTTTCGTTCTTAGGTTGTAATAATTCTCGGGTTCTAAAATTCAATCCGGAACAAGAGCGGATACAAGGGTTTAGAGGCAATTTCCCAACGAGATTTAGATTTTTTTTATATACTGTACTAGTTATAAGGGGTTTTAGATATCAGTAAACGTAAGACACAAGGAGCTGACAGACAGAAGGTGGACGTCTCTTTATGAAATAAAACTCTCCTCTCTATGTAGAATATAGCATTATTCCATTAATTCTGAAAACTCAATAATTGGAGAGTTTTATTTTATATAGACGCTCAGCTTTTAGTTGCAGGCTCCTAGTATCCTACGTTAACAAATATTTTTTATAAAGTAACATTTTTATTTCTAAATAATAAATTTTAATTGGAAATACTATAAATTATAGCGAGTTAAATTGTGTATCCAAAGAGCAATAATTGCTTAATTTTTTACGAAAAATTGCAGAAAACTAAACATTTATGGAATAACAATTGTAGAGGTAAATTCGATCATAAAATTTATTTTTGAAATATTACATCAAAAATCCTCTGGAACCGCTCTTGATCTATGATTCTGCATTTGGAAAGATTCGGAAATGTTTCTTCCCTCGGGAAGCACATCATATACTGCCTACCATGGGCGTAGCCAGACTTCTTGTTAGGGGGGGGCCAACCCCTCGTTAGGGCAAAAGAGGGGGTTTGCAATTAATATATACATAGAGTATTAATTATTTATTTAAATTAAAAAAAAATTAAATTAATGTAGTGAATTGGGGTGTTAAAAAAAAATTTCCAATGGGAAATATATATATATATATATATATATATATATATTTTTTTTTTAATTTTAGGACCAGCCAGGGGGGCAACGGCCCCCCTGCCTCCCCTGGCTACGCCCATGCTGCCTACTGAGAATTATAGTCCGAAAATTCAATTTTTGAGTTAAGCCTAGCAAACGTTGTCAAAAAGACCTCTTTTGAGTGCCAAAGTGGCGAAAATATATAATTTCCATTCTTTGGAATTGATTTTTTGCACGGCCAATTAAATATGTATTTATAAAAAACTTTCAAACGCCTTTTCTTGAATTGTTGAATTTCGGACATTCACCAGTATGATTGTGACCAGGCGATATCAAATGATAAATTTTCTTTGACAGTCTGAGAATTGTTCCAACCTAAAACCGAATCACCACTGACGTTCTTATAAATTATCAATATATCTACTCTGATTATTTTATTTTTCTCTTCTTACAACTGCTTGACCATAGACTGCTTATTATGAATTTAATTGCGCTGAAAAATATAATAATTCCATTATAAAATCAAATTACTTGTAGATTTGATGAAAGACGCGGCATAGCGTCTCGATTCAACGAAGAAGATGAAGGGTGTCTGGTTAAATAACAGGACATTCTTTCAATTTCTTTCTTGTCTTAAATTTCAAGAATAAAAAAAAAATGGTCCAATCGCATTATAGTGAGTCACACTCGATCCGCCATGAAATTTTTTTTTTCTAAAAAATTTAAAAGCACATTCCATTAGCAACAATTACCCTTGGCTTGTAGATTTTTTTCTTACATGTGCGGATCGAAATTTTATTAAAAATTAATAAAAGGGAGAAGAAATCTCCCTGAAAGAAGTGATAATAATAATAATAATAATAATTTATTGTAAAATATACTATATTAAATAATTCTGAACTAAAACGCACAGTGAAAAACCAAAACTAGAAGGGTTATGTGCATTGTTAAAAAAAAGAGAATAAAATAGGTGCTATTCTGATATTTATAATTTTAAATCTAGGTTTTAAAAATCAATTATAAAAACTATTGTTTATTTATTATATTAATATAAGGAGGATATACTTTAAGATTATTACAAATGATATGACGTATTTAAATTTGATTTTGCTAAATTTAAAAGAAGAGTTTGTGGCTCAAGATATGATATTATTGAATTTGAGAAGATGCTGACATAGGTTGCTCACCAGACTCACTTCAAGAGCTGTCGCTGTACAAGCGATTACTTTAACTAAACCAAATGATGATGACTTTTTTTACGGAAACAATTCAAAATTTTAATTGGATTTGCACAAGCAATTATGATTTGAATTGAAATGTGGAAGTGCTTTGTTGAACTTAGGTGTTGATAGTTGAAATTAAAATTAAAAAAACTGTAATTCTAATTTCAACTCAAAGTCAAAATTTGGTGAAAAACGTTAGTCAACTTTTCGGGACTCTCAGAAACCTCTGGAGAATTGTTTGGTTCAGAATGGAATATTTTCTAACCACACTGGAGAAAAGCCAGTAATGGGTTATAATCTACTATAAACTCAAATATTTTCTGAAGTGTTTATTTCTATTTTCAAAGTGTCTTTGTATAAAAATGCCTTTTTTTCTTATACCGTATTATTCTGGAATCACTTTGAATGCATAAGCTAAGAAAATTCGTAGTAATAGAATAAATGAAGATCAGTAATGTTTTCTACGAACTACGAACTCCATTGGCACCTAGGATAGAAAGGATTGCTTTAATTTTTTAATAAGCTGACTGTTTGTTTGTTCTACACACTCTTACGTTCAACAGTTATATATAATGGCTCCTTATTTCAAAGAGGGCCCATAATGGCTTTTCTCCAGTGTGATAAATTATTTTGTTCTAAACTTATAATTAGTCCATTTATTTTATATAATTTACTTTGTTTCGGTTTTTCATAGACTGATGTAAGAAATTTTCATCAATTAACAATTAAATTTTCCTATGACGGATAGCCAGAGGAGAAAAAAGATTTTGAATAGAACTGAGCCTCATTTGGGTTTCTCATTCATCTTGTCTTGTTATCAAAATTTGTTACAAGATTTCAGAAAAGGAATTAATTTTATAAGAATAGAATATTTTTATCAATTAAATTTTGCAGATTATAGCATCCAATTTATTTGTTTATAAAATACACAATTTCTTTTATTTATAAGTGCTTTGAAGTGCTCCACTTTAGACTGGATAGAAAAAGATGATAATTGTTTTATTCTTAATTGAAATTTTTAATTATTCTTTAAGCGATCGATTTCGACTAATGGCCTTATCAGGCCAATGTTGATTGAAGTATTTGTTTTAAAAATATATTTATTTATTTTATTTATTTAAATTAAAATGTACATAGAGGCTGATGGTTCCTCATAGTGTACAGGTTTTGTTGGAAAAATATTACTAAGCCAAGCAACGGCCAGACCTCAACCATCGACACACTTCATTAATCTAAGATTTTATGTATCTAATATTGTATTGTCTGATTAATCTGATCGATTTTCTCTGGCCTGATAATGTCAATTAGATGAAATCAAAAAAAAATTAAAAATTTCTATAAGAAGTCTTTTTCTATCCATAAGTATAACAAAAGACCTCTTAGTATATTGTACATGGAAGAAAATGTGTATTTAATAAATATTAAATATAAAAACGATATTTCCAAGATTTAATTGATAAAGAATATCGGCTTTGCGGGATGGGATCGGCCACGTTCCCCAGAAAAAATTAATGGACACGTCTTTCGGGATTGAAATAACACACTGGAGAAAAACCAACTGTGCAAAGAATTACCCAGGATTCTCCAAAGCATATCTTTAATTTCATACCCGGACCTATAGAAATTAGATCTTTTAAAAAAGTATATTCTCCTTATAGAAAAAGTATTACTAATATTAAATAAAGACTTTCGTCTTTAAAAAAAAAAAAAGAAGATATTTTGGATATCGTCGAAAAATAGAGATTTAGAATTAAAATAAAAAAATTTTTAAATCTAAAAAAAAAAAAATTCGCATATATTAAAATAAATAATTAAAAAAAAAAGTCTTAGGCCGACCAAAATTAAAAAACAAAAAAACAAATTGAGATGCTGAAGAAGAATTTAAATAAATAAATAAATAATAAAACAGCAACTAAAACGATTGATTGATTTTATTAAACTATTATAGAAAAATATAAATATATATTATATCATATATAATAAATAAATAAAAAAAAATATTGTTGATAAATTATTCTATGAATAATTATTAAAAACAATTTTTTTTTAATTCCACAAAAAAAATTTGTTTGTTAACTAGGAAATTTTTTCTTTTTGAAACAAGGAAATTATTTAAATAAAATTTGATAAACAGGTCAAAAAATAAATTTAATTATTCTATTTCAAGGCGCTTCGGGACGCATGTTTTTGCCGATTTATAAAAAATACTTTAAAATGCCTCAGAACCTTTAGTAAAGTAGTATAAAATTTTTTTTTAATCAAAAGATGTTCTGTTCAGCTTTTTTTTTTAATTTCGAAAGGCTTCTATTATTTGGTTTTCTGCGGATGAATATAAAATTCTCACATTTATTTGTTTAGATTGGAAAATAAGAAAAAAATTTTTTTTTTTCATTATTTTTTCTCTCGTTACTTTTTTTTTATATAATCCCTTTTGGGTCAAATGAGCTATGCATATTTAATCCAGGATCGAAATAAAGGGATTCAGGTCATTTGATTCATGATGAAGCGAAAATAACTTTATCACGAGTCATTATGAATATTTTAAACTAATTTGTCATCTCACTCTTTCTCTCCCTGCTCTTCTATTATTATACTATAATTTAGGGTACTACATAATCAATCAATCTATATCAATGAAAAATGATAATAAAATATACTGAACAAAAAAAAAAAGGAGTTCATCAATTTGTTTTAATTATTTATTGAATTTTTTTTTAACTTATTGATAGCTCTTCATGTTCAAAACTCTCGTATTATTAGAATAATTTTAACAATAGATGATTGATATTTGTTGAAATGCAAATTTATTGTTCATTAATGATTTTGTTTTCACTCGATGTTCACTACTGAAATTTTATTTAGATGTATCCTTCTAGTTTGAAAACTTTGAGTAGGAGATTATCGATATTAAAAGGAGAATAATACTTCTGCACATCTGAAGATGATGCTCGTCGAAATATTTGAAAAAAAATCTGGTGTGACTGTCGCACCAGATTTTTCGTGTCGGCATACATTTAGTTTACTTACCTAATTGTTGTAATTTCTGAAAAAGGAGAGTTTGTTTACTTCCGAAAATAATAACAAATTTTTTTTCCCATTTCCGATCATTAATATACTTTTTTTGACCTGTTTATCTACAAAAAATAAATTTTATAAGACGGAAATTATAGACAACCCCAATTAATCCCGTCTTTTTAATAGATTCTCTTAATTTTTTTTGTAATATACGCATCTCTTTTAAGAGCAATAAAAATGGTGGCCTTAAGACTAAAAAAAAAAAAAATTCGAAATTTTAAAAAGCAGATGAAAAAAGCAAAATTTAGAGCTTTTCTCACTGCGTCTTAAATAGAATGAGGAATCAAAAATAAAACCTCATTGCCTTTATAATTCCTAAAAGATGTTCGTTTCCATCTTTTTTAATTCAAATAAAAATAAAATTAAAAAAAAAAATTTATTAAAAATAAAGTATATATAAAAAAAAAAAAAAATGGCTTACGAAATTGTTTATTAACCAAAGTAGCCTTTGCTTATTATCGTTTTATACTCTATTTTATATATATAAGAAAAAAAAACGAAAAAATGATATAGAAATAATTCTATAGTCGCGTAATCTTTTAAATATATTTTTAAGATACAAATTCTGTCAAAAAAAAGGAAAAAAAAAACGTAAATTTGACAGAGTGGAAAAATAAGCGACGTTTTTTTATAATCATTAGATAAATAAAAAATAATCGTCGGCAAAATCGGTTTCTTATAGATGAAAGAAACTTAAAATAAATAAATAACAATTGACAAAATGGGCACAATGTAAAATTGATATCACTAGAATTTTTAATAAAATAAAATAATATTGTCAGATTTAAGGAAAAAAAAAAGGATGTTCTAATAAATAATTTTTCTTATTAAAAATTTATTTCGTTTTCTTGAATAATGTGTGAAAACAAAAACCTTCTATGATCCCCCCTTGGAAATAAAAAATTCCACGCTGGTAGTCACTCAGGGGCTCATAAGGCTTGTATACTTCGCAGATGGTGCACTAGCCTTTATGAGTACGTGGACGGCGACCACGAGTTACCCGAGCCGAGATTGGCAATACTTTTTTTTTCCAAGCCAATCTTTTTTTGCTTTTCTTTATTCCAAAGCAGAAACAACCGATCCGGGATAAACTTTATTCTTTACATAGGGGAAATAAAAGCTGACCGACAAAATTTCTATCAATGTATAGGACAGCAGACTGCGGAGCGGAGGGAAGTCCGGGATTCGGACCCTTTGAAACTTCGCTTAGCGAGCACCTCTCATAACAAATTGTTCTCGTTAAGCGAGGTTCCACTGTATTAATGAAAAAAATTGTAAAGAAAAATTCTTATATAAAAAGAGAAGTTAACAAAATACCATTTCGTGAATTTATGGCTGCAACAACATTGAAATTAAAGACAAAAAAAGAAAAATTTCTGAAACACCAGAAAGTTTAATTCCGATATATATATATTCATTAAAGCAATTGATGTGAGAGACAAAGGTTCTGATGAAGACTATCGAAATGTCCGAAACGAAAATAGATGCATCCATTCTGTAAACCTGAAGAAAAAACTGTGTTTTAATTAAAAAATTATTCTCTCTAGCGCTCCACCCTGCTCAAAACACCAGAAAGGAACTATAAGTACTACAATTATTTTTTTTTTTTTATAACCCTTTTCGGCTACTGAGGCTATGTAGGAGTATAATTTACTATATATACTTTCAATTACAAAGTATCGATGGATGGCTACCGGGGGACGTTCCACACGCTGATTGCTCGGGGTCCCAATCACCAATCCCGAGTTTTCGCCAAGCTTGGGTATATAGAAATTTTACCGCGGGGGCCCGAACTCCGCCCTGTTGAAAATCATTTACCTTTTTTTAGGGAGCCGAAATTTTTTCCACCGAGCGGAAAATTTTTCCCCTTCAATTATGAAAAATAAATTTTCAAAAGGAAGAAATTTACATGGGTCACATCTTTTAAGGAATATAAAATTTTTTTTTTAGATATGAAAATTTTTGTAAACATAATCTTGAATTGATGTTGAGTTCTATAAATAAATGGCACACAACGCTGCAGGTTTCTCACTCATAAACTGAAATAAAGACCGACTCCTCACTGATGGAATAAAGCAGGAAAAAAAATTCATCTCGTCTAATATAGAGCAGCAGAGGTATAATTGGTGAGTTTTCTTTTTCCTCTTAATAATATAAATTTAATTAAATTAGAGAATCAAATTTATTCAGTCCAAGTCTGAGGAATTCAATATCCCCTAAAATATATATATAGTTACAGTGATTTAATTTTATACCTGGTATATAAAAATAAATCACATGAGCATCATTTAATTAATTGTGATTTGATTGCATTTTAATCATCATCATCAGCAGCTCCGCTCATCGAGAGTTATTGGATATTTTAAATCAATTATCTATTACAGGGGTGGCCAGACTTGGTGATACTTAGAGCAGTATTGAAAATTCGAAAATTTTCAAGAGCTAAATTGGAAAAAAATTCGCCCCATTGCGGGACCTAAGTTTTCCCCCTACAGGAAATTTTGTTTTTGCGTAACCCGTTTTAAGTCCTGCGGGAATAAAAATTTTTTCCCCGTCCATGAAAATCATTTTATCTTTTTTTAGAGACACAAATTTTTTTTTCTCCCTGCGTAAAATTTTGTTTTTGCGGAACTAAAATTTTACACCCTACGGGAAATTATGTTTTTGCAGAACCAAATTTATGAAATTTTTTTTATTTAGCCGATTTTTTGAGTAACGTGGGAATATTTACTAAAAGAAAAAAAATAAAATGATATGAATTTTGTATAAGAAATTTTATTCGGGAGTGGGGGCGTTAGAACTTTGTTGTGACATAATATTTGTAGGGGGTTTGTTTGTATGTGACATGGGGAGGGGGGGGGGGGACTAGAAAATCGTCAAAAAAGGCGTTAAGTAATATGTGGACGACCCCTATGCTGAAAAAAAAATGGAATTATTTAATTGTTAATCAAAATTTTTTATAATTAGTCAAAATTCTCCAAAATTATTTGTCTCAATAGAAATAGTTTAATAATATTTTTCCGCCTTCTTTTTCAGATGCTGTATTTTTTTTTCCAAGAATAATTTTCCTGTCCAGCCATCATGAATTGGGGATTTTCTACTTCTTCCAGGCGTGATGTTCTCCCTCACTTTATTACTTCAAGAGGGGGTTGGATAATTTTTTGAGCCACCCCAGGTCTTGATAGTCACATATTCAGTTGGTTTATAAGGATTTCTTAATGAATTTACACAACAAGGTAAAGATCTAATTAAGATAAAATATAATTTTATAAAATCTAATTGCAAATTCTTTCTAGATTATTCTCTCACACTGCGGCAGTATCGGTCGAAACTAAAGGAGTTATATATACATTTATTTTCGGACAGAAGAAAGGCTTCACCCGTATGAAACAAGCCATCGCCTAAGTTTTTTGCTAAGTTATCTTTATTAATGAAATTATTTAAATAAACAGAATATTATTTATCTTATAAAACCAGTGCGAGTTTTGCGCCTCTCTATGCAGTCCGACATCGTAGATGAAGACGTTTCGAAAGGATTGCTCCCTGTGTGCTAGAGAAGTCACGCCTTCAATAAAAAGGTAAAAAATAAAAAAATTACTCCCTAATAAATTATTTTTAATTCGGAAATTTTATATTTGTCATTATAAACAAAAAGTTATTTTGAAAATTGGCGGCTATTATTAACTTGATATTTTACAGGGAGGTAGGGAGTGACACTAAGGCTTGTTTGAAGGAGTGGGGGGTGGCTCCAAAAAAGAGGGGAGAAATTCGTGTCGGCCATATTGAAAATATGTAAACATTGACTTTTCCATAGGACACAATACAATTTTGTTTCCAATTTTCTCGTGTTTTTGAAAGTTTTTCTTAGATATTTCTTCTTTGTTTTATAGTTTTGTTCATATATTTAAACATTTGAAATAGTTTTTAATGATTTAATTTGTAATTACTTGTTTTTTTTTAGATTTTAAGTCTAGGTTAGGTATAGGTTATAGATAGTTGTTTTATTGAAGAATTCTTGATTTTGTGTGTTTTTATTTTATTTTTATTTTTAAAAATAATTAACATGGCATGTTCTGCATATGTATGCATGAAACGACCTATAAAAAAAAGTAAAAGACAGCAAAATGAAGAGGAATCTGGGAAAACATTTTCTTTCTACAAGCCCCCTAAAAAGCTTCTTTTGATGAGAAAACATCAGGTATTTTTTTTTTTTATCATAACAAGTGCCTCAAAACTACCAGTCATATTTATATATAGTCAGTTTTTTTTTTTTTTTTTTTAACATTCACACTTTGTTTTCTCATTCACACTCACATTCACACACAAATTCACACAGTCTTTTCGGCAACTTAGGCCATTTAAGACTTTTAACGATACTAGTATTTTTAATAATATATCTATTGGGGGTCCAGGCATTTCTATATACTCAGTTAATTGCATAAATTTATCATACTAAACAAAATATTTTTTGTATATAACATTATGAGATTTATATAAATTAATACTTTTGGTAATTAAACAAATATATTAATAAATATATTTTTTGTTTATATTTTATTTTTTGTAACCATTTTTCCATTAAACTAATGATAATTTCTTTTTTTAATTGACTAATCAACAGCATTAGGAAGAGAATGATTGCCGCAACATTTAATTTTTTTTTATACATATATGCATATCAAAACGACCTGCGGTTGAAATAAAATAATTTTTAAAGAGTTTTTCCTTCATGAGAAAATTTTTGCTCACATAATTTTCCAAAAAAAAGGCCCGAAATTTGATGATATATTAACATTACGTTCAATGGGAAATTCAATGTTTTCATCTTTTCAATATGGCGGCTGTGACGTCATTTAGGCGACAACTTTTATTCCAAAGCTTCCCTCCCTACCTCCCTGATATTTTACATATTTTACAAATCATTTTTATCTCTATTTCAAATATATTTCTTAAATTGAATACATAAATACATTATACAAAATTTTTGAAATTGATAAATATAATTTTTAAAATTTATATCAGTTTATAAAATTTTATTTGAATTGACATTTAAAAAAAAAAATTGCATTTGTTATTTTTATTAAATATTTAAGTAAATAATTTTTTTAAATTAATAAAAAACATTATCTTTAATTATTTTTATTAAAATTATAATTATTATTCAATTTTTTTTTTATAGATGTAATATAAACTCGGAGCTCCGTTGCTCTGACTTTGACTCCATTGAAAATCCAAGCGAATGCGCCGTCTCTTTATCTCTTCCATGACTTGCCAACCAACCGCTGGCCACGTGCCTGTCAAGACATCGATTTATTTTTATTTCATCTCATTTATTTCCATTTGATAAGGTCAGTAATGCATTTAAATATTTATTTAATTCGTTCAGGATTATTATTTTCAATAAATTCATTAAATAAACTACCCCAAATATTCTAAACTCGTGATCCAAAATGATAACCTTGCTCTGTCTGCCTGTCAAATTTTATTCTCATTTTTTTTAAATATTTCATCCCTTTTAATTATTTAATATTCGTTTTCAATTTAATTTCGATATTCAATTTATATAAATTAAATAGATTATTCATTTCATTAATTCAATCACAATCACACACACTTCGACTTTGTCAAAATTTTTCATTTTTTTTTTATAATTTGTTTAAATAATTATACGTTTTATTTTAAAATATTTTCCTTATTTTGATAATTCCCAAATTATAAAATGGATATTTAATGAATTTTTTTATCATATAAAGGTTGAATTTTAGAAAAGGTGTCAGATAATGGATTGTGAATAGGAAGGAAACATAATCTGACCCTTTCTCTAGAGATTAACCAAAACAAATAATTAATTACATTTAGGTTTATGCCAGGCTTTATTTTAGTTTAGAAATATTCAAATTTAAATCACTTTTAACATTTTTATTCAGCCAGAATTTGTCAAATTCATTGAACCTTTGTCTATCTTTTCTATTTTTAAATCAATTTTAATCCCTCATTATATTTAGTCATTTTATTATTATTTGAGTTGAAAATCTGTATTAAATGATTGATTTATTTTTTAATTTTAGGTCTGATTTCGATGAAAGAAGTCTTGCTGCTTGGAGCTTTGAGAAAACAACATCCATCGGTCATCTGTATATATATATATAATTTCATTCCTTATGGTGTATATCAAAATGAACTAACTACAAATGCCGAGTGTTTCCCAGAAAATACACATGGATAAAATATAATTTAAATAAGGTAAGTCCCAATAAATTGATTGCTATAGAAATATGAAATGACTTAACTTAAAAACAAAAAAAAAAAAAAAACAATTTTCTTATCATTTCTTTATTTCAAATCAAATCTCTTTTTGCATTTTTAGTTTGCATTTTTAATAAACTATTTTGAATGTATTAATTGTTTAAATAATCTATATAAATTATGACATTTTTGTTTCAAAATTTCTCGAAGAAATTTAAAATCTTGCAAGTCAGTCAATTTTTTAAATTATAATTCCTTTAGAGGTTTAACTATAAAGAATGTGTCAGATAATGGATAGTGCATAGGAAGAAAAATAATTTTATATTTATTAAAGTAGACATGTATATTAAAAGATTAATTTATTACTTTTTTTTTTAATTTCAGATGAATTGTCGAACAAACAACTTCTTGAGATGTTTGAACCTCAAAGAAAAGAACCAAGGGATGTTTACAGGCCAAGAGACAAACAAAAAGAGCCCTGAGGGAACGCAAAAAGCAAAACTTCGACCGAGATTCAACCCTCAACTTCTTTCAAAATAAAAATACCTAAAGGATCTAATCAAGCAGAGAAAATCATGCATTGACGAAATAATTAAAAACTTATCATATTCTAAAAGCCATCACAATTTGGAGTATTGGGTCGACAAATGGTACGAGTACTTCTGTTCACGCTACGCACAGGTCTCAATAGGAAACTACAGCAACACCATGACGTCTTTGACAGTCGAAGAACGAAAAAGCTCCAGGAACCGTCCAAATTTCAATTGACTACACCTTATTATCGATCATATATATTTAATATGCGTATATTGTCTGGTGTATTTAAAAAGGAGAGGCCAGATTGTTTCCAAAAAATAGAATATTTAAATATCATAAACTAAGGTAAGCCTTAACGAATTACTGAAAACTGTCTTTTAATATTTTTATAGTATAAGAAAAAATACTAATTTAATTTTAAACCATCTTATATTTTCGGTATTTAAGTCTAAAATCTTTATTAAATGATGTATTTATTTTTAATTCTAGGTGAGTTTTGGAAAGAGACTTTATCTGCTGATTTACTTGGAGCTGCGTGTGAAGTGTGATTTCGATCTAACATCTTCTCGACTGAAATGCTAAGACAACATTCATTATATATATATAAAATGTATTTAAGGAAAAAAAATACATCACATGTTTTGGGCAAAGAACTGATATTTGTTTAGAGCTTTGAGAAGACACAATCTTTTCCAAAAAAGAAAAAAAGTTGAGATTCAGGCCCGAGAGCTTTAAAGAAAATGAAGAGTGATTAGATATCATTCAATAAGGTGAGTTTTAATAAATTGCAATTTATTTTTATTTTATTTATATATATATATATATATATATATATATATATAGTTTTTGATTGATAATTATGTATTTTTTTCCTTTCTAATTTCAGAATTCCTTCCAAGACGGTTCTTGTCGTTAATCATGTTCAACTCCACATCAACACGCGTTTACTTTGGGTGAGTTCATTACTTGTATCACCTTATTTTTACAATCATCTTAATAATTAGTAAAGAATTTGTAGCTGTCATGTTAAGATGGCAGGATTGTCCAAGAGTCAAGGAATGATAAAATTTGACTTCGAATTTTATTTATTTTTTTTATTTGAGGCATTCAGCTATGCTGATGTTAAGATAAATATTTCGCTTTTAATTTTATTTTATTAAACCTTTTAAAATTCGAACCAAATTTTTATATTTCTCGACTCCTGGACTTGTTAAATAACTCTCATATATAACAAAAAATTTCTTGATTCAATTTTTGAACCCAATTAAAATTTTTCTTTGCTTCTATACTAATTATTAATATTTCGAATATTTATAATTTCAATTTAATATACTGAGAGGATAGAAAAGTATTTTTTTAAAGCTACCTTTATTGATCGAATTGATTTAAATATTAATACATGTATATCTTAATTAATATTTTATTTATTAGGGCTTCTATTTCATTTGATTTTTTTTTAATTCAAAATAGTTTTGAGTGATATTAGAATCGCGATGAGAAATGGCTGTAGATTTAGGATAAGTAGCAGCCAGGGAATTTGCTTTTGAAATGTATAACTCCTGTTTCGTTCGAAAAATTTGAATAATAATGCTTTTCCCCCGTTAATTTCTAATATCAAAAATTTAATATTTACTTATTTACTATAAATATAGAGTATTTGCTAATTATATTTTTTTTTTATTTTCAGAATGCATTTAACGTAATCCCTGCAGGACTGAACAACATCTCGCGTTGCCATTTGGTGAGTTCATTATTAAATTTTCTCAAAATATTAATAAATAATACCAAGGGTATGAGAAAATTTGTTGATATCTTTTTTTTTTCTAATTTCTGACCGACTGAATTAATATTAATATTTTTTTCATTCTTATTTTATGAAAATAAATTACTTTATTAGATTAGCCTATTTGAGAAATTTCTTAATTTTTATTTTCTACTTTATTATCATGCAAATTATTAATATTTT
>JAKCPI010031295.1:0-57176 GCA_023213315.1 Euborellia annulipes
CAGAATGCGCCTTTTAATTACCGAAATTAAGAAAAAATTGTGTGCTCTGCGACGAGTCACACCACTTTTTTTTTTTTTTTTTTTGAAGATTTTTAAAGATCTGGATCAACTTATTCTGTAATGGAATAATATTGATATAATCGTTTTAGAAGTAAAATTACAGGAGCAAATGCTAAAAGGTAATTTTTTAAATAACATATATATAATTAATATATCTCGAGATGATTTAAATGTTATTTTTTCAGATGGGTAATATTCTCAATAATGTAATACTATCTAAATAAGCCCTCGGGCTTTGGTGTAGTGGTTAGCGTGCTGGCCATTTGTACCAAAGGTCGCGGGTTCGCGTCCCGTCTCATGCGACAATTTATTTTGGTAGCCAATTCAAATGAAATAAATAGTATCGGGAGCTTTTGATGCCGAAACAGACCTTAATTAAAAAAAAAACTATCTAAATAACAGTAAATGTTTGAAAATTGACGATTTCATAGAAGTTTTTATGAACATTTATGAATATTTATTCCATCCCTGACTAATCTCTTTAAAAAGCAGCAAGTAATTTCAATATTATTGATATAATAATCAAGAGGAAGAATGAAATTTCGATCCTCGAGCCGAATACTGTCCAGAATGGAATTATTATATTTGCCACTCACTCATAATTGTTACAATTTATTCCCGGTGATGGTTAGGTTAGGTTAGGTTGAAGTGGCCGTTCCCAGAGAGGGAACACACTTAGGCCAATTAGGCCCTTTGTGATACCACGGTGGGGCTATCCCCCTACCTACCCTAAGAGGAGACTTCGGCAGGATGGTTGAATTATTTGCGGCAAGCTGGATCCGAACCCGAGTCGTGTTGAGACTTCGGACTCCGTAATCCTAAGCTTAGCCGGCTTAGCCATTGCCTCCTCTATTCCCGGTGATAAAATTGAAAGAAGTACACCGTCGAGAATTCTTAAGAGGTCATGCTGAAGTTTACTTAGAAGAAAAGAAAAATGCTAGAGCAAGATTTTATTTAAGCAAAAATCCTAAAGTTATTTGTATTCAAGAATTTAAATTGAGTCATTTGTGTCTGTTATTGGTGGGTGAGATTATCTCCCACCTTTCAATCCCGATGAGATTTCTGCACGTGAATCTCATGAGAAAAAATGTAATATTGTTATTCGCTCAGGCATTTAAAAAAAGGGCCCTTTCTTCCCTTAAAATTTGAATGTGAACAAAATATCCCAAGAACGGAAAGATCCTGGGAAAGATCTAGGAGGATGAAATTTTATATTTAAGTTAGGCACCTTCCTGGCACGTAACACGAAGCTTTTGAACAAAATCGGCCAAATAAAATTGAATTTAAGAACAATGGTTTATTTTCATTTTCAATAAATTAGAAATTAGATTACAATTTAAATAATGATTTACAGTTTAAAGGGAAAATACATATAAAAAAAAGAACAACTCTTTTTTATAATTTTATCCTTTAATCACTGCAATAGGTCGAAGTTTTATACATTTTTTGCTAATTCCAGCAGCATGGCATGTATCAACCACATCAGTAACATTTTTATACGATTCTGGCGCTTCTTCCATCACAAGTTTAGGTGAAGCTACACGAATTGAGATACCCATTTGTTCTAATTTATTTAAAACGTCTTGATAATCAATATTTCTCCGTGATTTTGCTCTTGATAAAGCTCGCCCGGCTCCATGACAAGTAGAACCAAATGTTTCTTGCATACCCTGAAATGACAATATGTTAATTTAAACAAAACGGGCCTATATTAGTTTAATCAACTTACCTGTTCAGTTCCTGTCAACACATAACTACAAGTTCCCATAGTTCCCCCAATTAGAACCGGTTGTCCAGTTAATTGATAATCAACTGGAATCAACGGATGATGTGGTGGAAACGCCCGAGTTGAACCCTAAAAATAGAATAAATAATTTTTACATCAATTCGTTGATTCAAAGTATTTAAAAAAAATCTGGTGTGACTGTCGCACAGCACACAACTTTCTCTTACCTTCGGTAATCGAAAGTTGTGTTCTGTGCTTGTCACACCAGATTTTTTGTGTCGACATATATTTAGTTCCCGACAGTACGGAAATTTTTTTTTTTTTTTTAAACATTCACACTTTTTTCGCATTCACACTCACACTCACACACACATTCACACAGTCTTTTCGGCAACTTAGGCCATATAAGACTTTGACGATAACCGTTGTAATTAATATATCAATTTGGGGTTCAGGCATTTCTATTTAAGCCATCTGGTATCCAAATGGCTTAAATAAAATCATCGGACTGCCTGGGTCCGAACCCGCGACGCACAGTGGGCTGAAATAGGAAAAAAGCGGCCATAATTCGAAAAAATGAACTTCAAAATATAAAAACAACGTTTTGCACACCAATAGTAGACTATATGTGGACCTCAGTACAATAATTCATTTTTTTTTACCCAACCCAAACCCGAGTTATAGAGCGCCAAAGTGGGCAAGAAAACTTAGTAACTTTTCTTTGCGTTTTAAGTCGATATTCAGGAATTTTTTTCATGTATTAATATTGATCCAATTTTAATGAATTTTTTTTTTGAATCATAGATAAATTAATCTTCTTTCTGAAAAATATTTTTGTTTTTCTTGTATTTCAATTATTTATTTTTAAATAAATTTTTTTTGTAAGTAAAAAAAAAAGCAATATAAATTTTTTTCAATTTCAAAAAAGTATATGGGATCCATGCGGATCCCTAACAAACTCAATAGATCCTGAAACTAGAATACATGTAGAACATGATTGCATCGAAACTTTTTTGCTCGAATTTGCCCGCCGAATTTTTATTAATTTTTTTATAATTAAATCGGCAGAAAAACCAATGATTTCCCCTCAAACCATATGAACTTCTCTCTGCTTTACAGATAATATTGAAACGTGACAAAGGGCTGACGGACAAAATAAAATCAGGCTATTATTAGAATGATTTTCAATAAATTAGAAATTAGATTACAATTTAAATAATGATTTACAGTTTAAAGGGAAAATACATATAAAAAAAAGAACAACTCTTTTTTATAATTTTATCCTTTAATCACTGCAATAGGTCGAAGTTTTATACATTTTTTGCTAATTCCAGCAGCATGGCATGTATCAACCACATCAGTAACATTTTTATACGATTCTGGCGCTTCTTCCATCACAAGTTTAGGTGAAGCTACACGAATTGAGATACCCATTTGTTCTAATTTATTTAAAACGTCTTGATAATCAATATTTCTCCGTGATTTTGCTCTTGATAAAGCTCGCCCGGCTCCATGACAAGTAGAACCAAATGTTTCTTGCATACCCTGAAATGACAATATGTTAATTTAAACAAAACGGGCCTATATTAGTTTAATCAACTTACCTGTTCAGTTCCTGTCAACACATAACTACAAGTTCCCATAGTTCCCCCAATTAGAACCGGTTGTCCAGTTAATTGATAATCAACTGGAATCAACGGATGATGTGGTGGAAACGCCCGAGTTGAACCCTAAAAATAGAATAAATAATTTTTACATCAATTCGTTGATTCAAAGTATTTAAAAAAATCTGGTGTGACTGTCGCACAGCACACAACTTTCTCTTACCTTCGGTAATCGAAAGTTGTGTTCTGTGCTTGTCACACCAGATTTTTTGTGTCGACATATATTTAGTTCCCGATAGTACGGAACATTTTTTTTTTTTTTTTTTTAAACATTCACACTTTTTTCGCATTCACACTCACACTCACACACACATTCACACAGTCTTTTCGGCAACTTAGGCCATATAAGACTTTGACGATAACCGTTGTAATTAATATATCAATTTGGGGTTCAGGCATTTCTATTTAAGCCATCTGGTATCCAAATGGCTTAAATAAAATCATCGGACTGCCTGGGTCCGAACCCGCGACGTTTGGTATAGGAGGTAGGCACGCTACCTACTACGCCAGACCCGGGGGCTCGCCTTTTCTTCTTAATTATGGTACGGAACATTAGAATTCAAGATGTAAAATTTATAAACAGAAAAAATATTTATATTTTTGTTACCATGGCAACCATTTCTCCTATTCTTCCTATGAAGCACAAGAGTAAAGTGTGCTTCAAACAATTTTCAGAGCAAAATGAGAATATACATTTGAAAGAGCATCTAAAAAATAATTGATTTTTGAATTTTAATCAAAATTGTTAGAGCGAATTTTGAGAAAATCGAAAAAAACTGAAAAGGTACATCAGTAAAGTACTAGTACTCTTTGGCCGATTTTGATTAAAAGCTTATTTTCTCGGTCCCGGGGGGTATCCAACTTAAATATAAAATTTCAGCCTCATAGCTCAATTCCTTCATGCTTAAAATTGAACACACACACACACACACACACACACACAGACAGACCATGTCGCGAAAACCACTTTTTACTTTCTCTTACCTATGTATATATGTAATATATATATAGAGAGAAAGTATTGGATTCATGTCAAAAATTCGATGTCGAGATTTTGATGGATCTTTACGTTTTGAGGTCCCCTGGATCCAAAAAAAGTGGTTTTCGCGACATGGTCTGTCTATGGGTAGGTGGGTGGGTGTGTGTGTGTGTGGGTGGGTGTGTGTTCAATTTTAAGCATGAAGGAATTGAGCTATGAGACTGAAATTTTATATATAAGTTAAACACCCCCCGGGACCGGAAAAATAAGCATATGATCAAAATCGGCCAAAGAGTACTAGTACTTTACTGATGTACTTTTTCAGTTTTTTTCGATTTTCTCAAAATTCGCTCTAACGATTTTGATTAAAATTCAAAAATCAATTATTTTTTAGATGCTCTTTCAAATGTATATTCTCATTTTGCTCTCAAAATTGTTTGAAGCACACTTTACTCTTGTATTTCATAGGGAAGATTGGAGAAATGGTTGCCATGGTAACAAAATATAAATATTTTCCCATACTTATAAATTTTACATCTGAATTGAAATAAAATTTATTTCCTACTGCCGGGAACTAAATACATGTCGTTACAAAAAATCTGGTGTGACAAGCATAGGCGCCGGAACTGGGGGGGGAAGCCCCCCGGGGGGCAGAGGGGGGCAAAATTTCTTCTTTTATTTCATTTATTTTTAAAAATGATATATTTTTACTTTTTAAAAATAAAATCTTCTAAATTAAAAAAATTAAAGGAGTAAGAAATTCATTTTTTTCAAATTTTTTCGAAAAATTTTTGATAAAATCACTGGCAAATTTTTTAAAATTTTAATTTTATTAAAATTGTGATTTTATTTAAAATTTTTAAGGTTTTATAGTGGATTTGTTTTTGTTTTATACTATTTGAACATATTAAATTATTTTAATTTTCCTAAAAAAAATTTTTTGCCCCCCCCCCCCCTGATTCAAATTCGTTCCGGCGCCCCTGGTGACAAGCACAGTACACAACTTTTGATTACCGAAGGTAAGAGAAAGTTGTGTGCTGTGCGCCAGTCACACCAGATTTTTTGAATTCAGGGGACCTCAAAACGTGTATATCCATCAAAATCTCGACATCGAATTTTTGACATGAATCCAATACTTTCTCTCTCTATATATGCATAGGTAAGAGAAAGTAAAAAAAATATACTAAGCTTATTACAAATATTTTAGAAGCGCAACAGAGAGAAGAGGGAATGGGTAGAGAATATGTTGGTGCACGATTGCTTCTTATTGTTTACACTATGAAGCAGTTTTTTTTTTTTTTTTTTTTAATAAAAATATTTAATAATAATTTTTATAAATTTACAATCATTTTTACTTTCTCTTACCAGAATAAACAGAAGTATATTTGTTTGTGTTATAGTAAATATAGTCGAAAACGGTAACGATTTTTAAATAAATATAAATTGTGGTCAAAAGAAATGTGCTAGGTCTCATGTTTGGGAAAATTCGGGTACCAGTACTTTACTGGTGACTTTTAGTTTTTTCAAATTTTCTCGAAATTCCCTTTAAAGATTTCTTCAAATTTTAAATATTTCCTATTGGGATAGAAAACAAATTGGTAGGTTTCATCTTCGGGACACCTCGATACTAGTACTTTACTGGTGCACTTTTTTAGTTTTTTCCAATTTTCTCGAAATTCCCTTCAAAGATTTCTTTCAAATTTTAAATATTTGCTATTTCCGGGATAGAAAACAAATTGCGCTAGGTTTCGTCTTCGGGAAACCTCGAGTACTAGTACTTTACTGGTGCACTTTTTTAGTTTTTTCCAATTTTCTCGAAATTCCCTTTAAAGATTTCTTTCAAATTTTAAATATTTTCTTATTTCTTCTATACAAATAAAATTTGGCCTCTCGAGTACTAGTACTTTACTGGTGTACTTTTTTTAGTATTTTCCAATTTTCTTGAAATTTTCTTTAACGATTTCTTTCAAATTTTAAATATTTCCTAGTGCCGGCATAGAAAACAAATTGCGCTAGTCTCGTCTTCGGGAAACCTCGAGTACTAGTACTTTACTGGTGTACTTTTTTTTAGTTTTTTACAATTTTCGTTTTAAAGGTTTTATAATGTTCAAAGCCTAGTGAGCTTGCTTCCTGGTCAAACTCTCCCTCTCTTTACCCTGGACCCACACATTTAACTCTCCACGAATATTAAATTTTAATTAATGCGCAATTTTGTAAATTTAATTTTTTATATCAATAATTATTTACAATGTATTTAATTTAATAATGTCAAAAAAGCCAATTAGTAGAAAAATACCTATTATTTAAATTCTATTATTAAAATACTAATTATTAATTAATTTTATTGAAAATAATAATTTTTAATTGTCTCCAGGCTGACGCATTTCCTGGGCAACTCTCTTATATCTCATGAGATAGATGATTAAAGTTTTCTTATGAGGCACTGTCTCCTCTAAGTATCCACCCAGTAATGTTGCTATTCCTCAAAGCTCTCCCAGGGCTGTTACTTCTTATTTTGGTGTTTTTATTTATGTTTCCACTGAGGAGCAAGTTGTCTCGTTATAATTTCTTTCAAATTTTAAGTATTTTCCTATTTCTTCTATTCAAATCAAATTCGTACTTTACTGATGTACTTTTTTTAGTTTTTTACAATTTTATAAAAAAAAAAGACCGAGCTCCGGCTCGGTCACCCCGGAACTGTAATATATATATAGAGAGAAAGTATTGGATTCATGTTAAAAATTCGATGTCGAGATTTTGATTGATCTTCACGTTTTGAGGTCCCCTGAATCCAAAAAAGTGGTTTTCGCGACATGGTCTGTCTTTGTGTGTGTGTGTGTGTGTGTGGGTGGGTGTGTGTTCAATTTTAAGCATGAAGGAATTGAGCTATGAGGCTGAAATTTTATATTTAAGTTAAACACCCCCCGGGACCGAAAAAATAAGCTTTTAATCAAAATCGGCCAAAGATTACTAGTACTTTACTGATGTACTTTTTCAGTTTTTTTCGATTTTCTCAAAATTTGCTCCAACGATTTTGATTAAAATTCAAAAATCAATTATTTTTTAGATGCTCTTTCAAATGTATATTCTCATTTTGCTCTCAAAATTGTTTGAAGCACACTTTACTCTTGTATTTCATAGGGAAGATAGGAGAAATGGTTGCCATGGTAACAAAATATAAATATTTTCCCATACTTATAAATTTTACATCTGACACAGTGTGAATTCATATGTTCCGTACTGTTGGGAACTAAATATATGTCGACACAAAAAATCTGGTGTGACAAGCCCAGTACACAACTTTCGATTACCGAAGGTAAGAGAAAGTTGTGTGCTGTGCGCCAGTCACACCAGATTTTTTTTTATAATTAGAGAAATGAAGAATCGTACGAGTGGGTAATTTGCCAAGATTTTGGCAATAAATAAAAATCAATTTATTTTTCGTATATTTCGGATGCATTAACAGCAATCCTTCATCAGGGGCTGAAAATATTAACAATATGAGTTACAGAGAGACAAATGTTGTTACAATAATATAAAAAAAAAAAATCTTTTCTCCTTAAAAATATTCTTTTATTCCTTCATTAGGGGTTGAATCACTTGAACTAAGTACTCAGTACATCAACACATCACTCTGATAAAACAATTTGTAACACCTAGTGTGAGTTAGGTAAGATTAAAATTTTATAAAAGAATGTTTTTAAGGAGAAATTTTTTTTTTTTTAAATACATTTGTATCTCTGTTCCACATATTGTTAATATTTTCAGCCGCAGATGAAGAATTGCTGTTAATGCATCCGAAATATACTGAAAATAAAACTCACCAAAGTGATTTTTATTTATTGCCAAAATCTTAGCAATTTACCCACTCCTACGATTTTTTTTTAATAATCACACCCGCCTCGCGGATCACTTGGGACTCCTTCGAGGACCGCCAGTTGGGAATCACTGATCTAAAATTTTTTTAGGGGTCAGGGGTTCGATAAAGAGAGGAACATTTGGGGAGTTTCTGACGAATATTTTGATTTAGGGTTCCGCGGAAAAATTTTGATATATACGAAGGGAGTTACAACCTGAAAAGTTAGAGAATCTCTATATTAGACATTCAATCACAAGTTGAACAAGTGAAGTTGAATAATGAGAATGGCATATTTGGAAACTGATTATATCGACGAGAACTATGAGATTGGATACCAAATGGCTTAAATAGAAATGCCTGGACCCCCAATAGATATTATAAATAATAACGGATATCGTCAAAGTCTTAAATGGCCTAAGTTGCTGAAAAGACTGTGTGAGTGTGAATGAGAAAAAAGTGTGTGTTTAAAAAAAAAAAAAAAAAAAAAAAACTATGAGAGATTTGTTAGTTTGTTTTAATACCTTTCGATGAACGAGAAGTGTTTTGAGCTTTCCATCTACGATATGTTCCTCAATTTTTGCTATATTATGAGATACATCATAAATTACATGCATATCTAAATCGTCAGGAGTCATATTGAATTGCTTAGCAAAAGCCTAAAATATAAAATACTTTGGTCAAAAAAATTAAATTATTTTAAAATAAATAACCAAACTAACCTGACGACTTAAAAATGTCATAGAACTTCGGTTAACCCATGCAAAATTTGCTGCAGCAGCCATTGATTTGAGATAATCTTGCCCTTCTTGAGAATGGATTCTAGCACAGGCTAATTGTCTATCATTTGTTTCAATATTATCACGTTTCATTGCCTTTTCCATTTGCCCAAGAGCATCTATGAAATAAAAAGTGAATATAAATGTTTCATTAATTACAAAAGGGAAAAATAATATTATAAAAATAACTTTTTAATTCAGAAAATTCTATTATTAAAAAATATAATGACATTTTCTCTTAAAAGAATTATCTACTTGTTAGGTCCGTTGCATATTGAAGCGCAGCCAGTGCAGCAGTATAGAAATAGTGACACATTTTCGAAGAGAGAATCGCAAATTGAGACAGAGCAATACAATTCTGCACTATATTAGCCTGCCAAAAAAAGTGACTCAGAAGCTGTTCGACACGTGTCACTTTGGACTTACAGTCTACATCTGCACTCGTTTGCTTTGGAATAGGTCATGTTTGAACTTAAGAAATTTTCTCACCATACGACTTCTGTTCGGTATACAATTTTTTTGTGTGAAATTTGAGTTTAATCATTTTTACAATACTTCTTATGGAAAATAGGTTCGGTATAAGTCCAAACATCAGGAACGGATTAAGGTCGTGTACCAAGATATCCCTGAAGTTTTTTTTCGATCACACCTTACTTTGTCAATCTGTGATACACAAATGCGCTCCAATGTGCTTGCTTATTTACTGTTTCACTGTTTTTTTTCGTGCTGCTCTACACTGTCCTGCCCTTCAATAAAATTCCAAATTAATTTATTTACCTGTAGCCACTTGGTGTCCAAATCCTCTGCTCCCAGAATGAATCATTACACAAATTTGCCCTTTTCCTTCAATTCCCATTTTACTTGCTGCCCACTTGTCATATATTTCATCCACAACTTGAATTTCAGCGTAGTGATTGCCTGCTCCTAGAGTTCCTAATTGAGGAAGGCCACGTTTTTTTGCTCTCATTGAAACTTTTGATGGATCCGCATTTAACATTCGGCCATACTCTTCACAATGTTCTTTATCTTCAGCCCAAATATATCCTGAAATAGTGCAATTTTATAGTAAAATTAAATAATAATAAAAAATACTAGCAAAGACAATGTGGAGGAAGGTCGTAATACAGATTAAAGACGAAATGAAACAAGATTTCTAACGGCCCGAATTATTTATTTTTCGTCTTTTTTTGGAATGGGTGCATAAGGTCCGAAGACCTATAATGACCAATAGTCACATGCAGCCAGGAAGAAAATAAAAACAAAAGGAGAAGCATAAAGGGGAAACTCAACTGCGGGAACTGAGAAGATGCCTGTTGAGGTTAGACTTGAAAGTCTGAAGATTGTAGGTTTTGGGGAAAATAGACGCAGGGAGCTTGTTCCAATCACGGGAGGTCATGGGGACAAAGGAAGAATGAAATTGATTTGTTCTGTTAGTCGTGATCTGAACAGCATAGGGATGCTGGGACTCTGCAGTGGCGGCTCGCTAGGGTAGGCAAGGTAGGCGACGCCTACCTTATAAATATACAGATGAAAAATATTTATCAATTTTATATTTATTAAGTTTAAAAATATTTAGTTTCATAAAATAATTACTATATTTATTAATTAATATATATGATTTTGCAAAAAAAAAAAAATTTGAAACACTTCAGAACCTCGTATTTATAAAGTAAAGGCGATATTTTTCTTTGCCTATACTGCCTGTACTCCACACTCCGCTGCCCACATTTCTAGACAGTCGCGCATGCGCACAGCAGTGATAGCTAACGCTATAAGTCGAACGGTTAGGCGATGAACTAAGTAGCCTATGCCAAGCCGATGACAAGTGTTACCGTAGAGCGCAATTTCTCATGAAGATTTATTAGTTCAAATTTCGAAACAAGATAACTTCACAGATCAAATTATTGAATTATTTTCTAAATTAAAAGATAGGCGAATATATTTAATTTACAAAAATAAATAAATACGCCTTTTTTCTTTCTTTTTTTCTATTTTTCGTAAGTAGTTTCAGTGCGGCTCATACCGAGACAACTGGATAGGTGATATATATTTGTCGCCTACCCAGTTGTCTCGGTCACGAGCCGCCACTGGGACTCTGTTGACGTTTCGGGGACTAAACGTCACCTATCTTCAGGACCTACATTACAAACAATACATATAATCAGGATTATCACTATTATTATTATTATTATTATTATTATTTTTTTTTTTTTTTTTTTTTTTTTAATATATAACACACATCCAACACGCTCAACAGACAGAAAAACATTATAAATTTACTTACAAAGAGAAAAGAATTTTTTAACACCTTTGTAAGTAAATTTATAATGTCTTTCTGTCTGTTGAGCGTGTTTGATGTGTGTTATATATTAAAAAAAAAAAAAAAAAAATTAATAAAGTCCCCGAAACGTCGACAGAGGAAAAATAAATAATTCGGGCCGATAGAAGTCTTGTTTCATTTCGTCTTTAAAAAATACTAGTTTATACCTTCTCGGAGAGACCAATCCATTCCCATTTCAAGAGCTTCCTCAAGATCTTTAGCAGTCATTGGAATGATTCCTTTTGAACCCACACCTACTGGAATATGGTCGAACATACTTTGTGCAAGTTGCTCCTAAAAAAAAATAATAAAATAAAACTTTCTTATTGAAATTTAATTTCCTTTTGATTTTTTACAAATTTCAAATGTAAAGACAAAAATTATTTAAACTTGTTGGGATGGCTTTAATTTTCGGGACGTGCTCGCACCAGGGGCGTATATAAGGGGGGGGGGGGGCGAGGGGCCCCCCCCCCCCGAAATTTCCCAAACACATATACATATATAGGAATATACAGACATCACCGCAACAAATTTTCCGCAGGATGGAAAACTTTGGCTCCGCAAAGGAAAAAATGTTCCGCAAAAAATTTCGTGTGAAAAAAAAATTTAGTTTCTTAAAAAAAAAATTTTCAGTTCGGGCCCCCCCCCGAAAAAAATTTCTATATACGCCCCTGGCTCGCACAATCAGATCAGTAATCCGGAGTTTATCAGCTTACAAGTTAGCGACTCTATTATTTTGTTAGTAGAAAATATTCTCTACATCCTCTGTTCAAAACGATGAAAAAATTGTACATCAGGACAAAAATCGGTGGTAAAAATTCATAAAAATATAATTCCTTTCCAAGGGTTGAACAGTGCTAATCTCTTATATTGTTACATATAGCTTATTAAAGCAATCAGTATCGCGGTGGGAGGAGAGGAAAGGAACAAATATTTTTTTATTGTTATTAAAAAGATGAATTGATGAAAGAAAATGTGATGCAGTCAGGTATTAAGACTCTATTGAAAAAATTATTTTTTCGGGATGTTTTGGCATCAACCTTACAAAGAATTTTTGTTCTGAAAAACGACAAAAATTCTTGGTAGTGCTGATGGTGGCAACTGAATTTTTTCATTAGAGACTTTAACCTGACCACATCTCTTTCATCAACGCTAAGGTTAGGTTAGGTTAGGTTGAAGTGGCCGTTCCCAGAGAGGGAACACACTTAGGCCAATTAGGCCCTTTGTGATACCACGGTGGGGCTATCCCCCTACCTACCCTAAGAGGAGACTTCGGCAGGATGGTTGAATTATTTGCGGCAAGCTGGATCCGAACCCGAGTCGTGTTGAGACTTCGGACTCCGTAATCCTAAGCTTAGCCGGCTTAGCCATTGCCTCCTCTCATCAACGCTAATCTTTTTAAAAATTAAATAAAAATATTTGCCACTCTCCCAGGACTGAAATATAAATGTTTTAATAAATATTTTGTCCTTATTATAAATTTTTAACCCAGCAATTGATGGACAGTTGCTTGCTTGAGTAAAATTAATTAATTTATTTTAAAGAAAACCACAACTAAGAGGAACACCAAGGATGACTTGATTTCACCGGGTCAAAAGAGATATGGCCGAGCTTAGCCTGCCGGAGACAACTGCTTTGAATAGTGTGGAGTGGAGGGATAGAATAATGAAGAAATAAAACATACCTTTATTTTAATGAAGAAATAAAACATACCTTAACAGGAAGTACATCCTTTTCAAAAAGATTAGTACGAAGAAGTCTGACTCCACAATTAATATCAAATCCTACTCCACCAGGCGAAACGACTGATTTTGGATCATTCATGTCAAAAGCAGCCATATTTCCTAAAAAAAAAAAATAGGTCTATTTAAAACATACTCACCAAGTATTGATCAATAATGAGGTATAGGCCTTTTCGGTACATAAAAAATATTCAAATCTTTTCAAAAAATTATATTTATCTCTTTAAAGGTTTAACAAAACAATGCTGGTTTCGATAGCGTTCAGCTTATCTTCATCAGTGTCCGGTTTGTACCTTTTATATAAAATTTATAAATCAAAATCATCTATAAAAGATACAAACTGGACAATGATGAAGATAAGCTGAACGCAATCGAAACCAGCAATGGTTTGTTAAACCTTGAAACAAATAATAGTCCAGGATCCCAGGCCCATTTTTACAATTTATTACTATCAAGCTAATTTTCCATGAGTAGCTTCATTTTGATGAGACGACAAATTTTTCCTCTTACAACAATTCTTGATTTTGGTAGCTAACAGGAGTAGCAGGGATATAATATTCCAATTTGACGATTCTCAAAAATTTCTTCTATCTTTCCTAAATGTGTTTCAAAAGATTTCAATGACAAAATGAGAATAGACATTTTAAAGAGCATCTAAAAAATAATTGATTTTTGAATTTAAAAAAAAAAATTGTTGGTGCGAATTTTGAGAAAATCGAAAAAAAAATTGAAAAAGTACATCAGTAAAGTACTAGTAGTCTATGGCCGATTTTGATTAAAAACTTATTTTCACGCCTCGGGAGGGGGGGGGGGGGGGTGCCTAACTTAAATATAAAATTTCAACATGCTAGCTCAATTCTTTGATGCTTAAAATTGAACACAAACACAGAGACAGACCATGTCGCGAAAACCACTTTTTTGGATTCGGAGGACTATAAATAAAACGTGTATATTTTTGACATGAATCCAATATTTTATCTCTATATATTAACATAGATATAGAGGTAAGAGAAAGTAAAAATTGGTCGTCTCATCAAAATGAAGCTACTCACGGAAAATTAGCTTGATAGTAAAAAAAATGTAAAAATGGGCCTGGGATCCTGGACTATAAAGTTGATTATTTGAAAAAAAATTGTAATTTTTTATGTATTGAAAAGGCTTAAATTAAACCTCTTTATTGAAAAAAATAATTATTTTCTGACAACAATCTGATATAAAGAATAAATAAAACTTGCAAATGAGAGGAATAATAAAGCCGATCCCGTTTGAGAAGGTTGATAATATTACAATTTGTCAAAAAAGATCAAATGAAATAAGTCAACAGTCATTCTAGAAATGAATATCTAGCAGGTATTGATTGATTAAAGTGAGATTTCTAAACCTGAATATTAAATTTTTAAAATTTTCAAAAAAGCTTTTCAAGTTACCACAAACGATACAAATACAGGGTAGGTGACAGATTAATAATCTTGGAGAAGAGTGGTGTCATCAGCATTTTAAAACGAATATAATGTAACTCACTTAGGAAAGAATATGTTTGAACGAATTATAATATACCTATAGCGAAGCCATATCCAGAATGAATATCTGGTAAACCAACAGATTTCCCAACTATGCCAGGAAGAGCTGCGACATTTGCAATTTGTTTTACCCCGGGAAGAAATCCTCCTGCCATTCCAGGTCGACAAGCATTTCGTAATTCATCCAACATCAGCTTTTCTAAGTGATTATTAACATAAAAAACACCTTCCACCTATAAAGTAAAAATAAAATAATAAAATTGACAATATTATTTTCATTTTGAATTACTTACATTCATGTTTGGTTGAAATCCTATTTTAATTTTCCAACAATGTTGATTTATTTTTTCTAAGTATTTCAATTCTTCATTATATTGTCTCACTACCATCTTGAATAAATATTTAATGTAAATTTAAAAATATATAAATCACGGGGTCAACTTAACCTTTTAGAGCAATGTGGAATACAGAATAAAGAAAAATGGATAAATTTATTTGGTTAATCTCTAGAATGATGCAATGAAGCCAATGAATGAAGCTATCAGTGGGCGCTTGACTAGTTCACTAGTTCGCTCTTCTGACATCAGTTCAAAGTCAATGATTCTTTCGTTCTTTTCATTTGCGCGCGCTATTTGTTTCGTTACTCGTGTAGTGGCGCCTTATTTGTTTTGTCACTAGTGTCGTTTCGGTTCGGTTTTCTTCGGTCAAAAACCATTCAGTTCGAAGCTATTCGGTAGCCCTTAAAAATAAATTTGCGGGCCCTTTGGGCTCGCAAATTTTTTTTTAAAAGCTACCGAATCGAATTTTTTTTTAAAAGCTACCGAATCGCCAGCGCTCTCAACCAAGCAACTTAATAAAACTTCATTAGAAAAAACTACTACAATTTTTGTAGTTCATTTTCTCACCACTCATAACTAAATAATCCAGCGATTCCCAACCAAAGTTCCGCGGAACACGGGACAAAATTGTATATATATATAGTTGCTTTTGTTTTGTATATATGAGGCATTCCACGCCAACTCGACCACTTTTGAACCCGACCATTTTTGATTTTGCTGAAACTTTTTCATCTTTTTGTACCCTATTGAAAACGTGTCTGAGAATTTTTTCAGATTTTTCGACCCAGCCAAAAAAAAGTTAGTAGCATTTTCAAAAAACATCGACTTTTTTTTTTAAATAACCGTAAAACTGTCAAAAATTAACTTATCGGGACGATTTTTTTTTGAAATTTTTGACTTTAAATGTACTTTTCAGAAATAAATATGACAAAATTTTACAGATTCATCTTGAACGTTTTTTTTTTTGACATTTTCGGAAAAAAACGAAAATTTCGGGATGAATGACACTTTTTTTTAATTTTTTTTTTTTTTTTATAAAAAACTTTGATTTTTTCTACAATTGCTCTGAAAATTTCAGAGTGGGATTATTTCGCGTTCTATTTTTTTTTTTAAATTGAAAAAAAAATTTTTTTCTTCTCCGCTTATCTATCATGACGGTGCTCTTAAATTCTTCCAGGACTGTCCGAGATTCTAGAAAATTGAAGAAAAATAATAATAATAATAGTTAGAGGTGATGAAAATCGAGATATTCCATTTATCCTGAAAAAATTAGAAATTAGTTGTGAATTCAACTTCTTAAGAATTTGAAGCGTCAAGTAAAAGTTTAGAAACATGGGCGTATCTAGGGAGGTGCCGGGGGGACCTGGCCCCCCAGAAAGCTCCTTGACCCAAGAAAAATTGATAAAATATGGGGCTTTTTTCTTGGGTCAAGGAGCTTTCTGGGGGGGGCAGGCCTCCCCGGCACCCCCCTAGTTAAATTTTTAAATCTCGGGGGGGGGGGTAATTACCCCTTTACCCCCCTCCCCTTGAAATATTTTCTTGATAATTCAAAAAAATTTTAAATTTAGGCTATGTATAGCTCGTAAAAAATTGAAATTGGCTATTTGAACTTAAAATAGGCACTAAAAATAGGCATTATAGGCACTAACAAATGCCTCTTCTTTTATTCAGAATTTCATGAAACGTATACATATCATATTGGCATAAATTTTAAGGCATAAATTAAAAAAAAGGCAAATAGGGCGAAATCCTAGCCCTAGTCATGATAGATAAGCGGAGAAGAAAAAAAATTTTTTTTTCAATTTAAAAAAAAAAAAATAGAACGCGAAATAATCCCACTCTGAAATTTTCAGAGCAATTGTAGAAAAAATCAAAGTTTTTTATAAAAAAAAAAAAAAAAATTAAAAAAAAAGTGTCATTCATCCCGAAATTTTCGTTTTTTTCCGAAAATGTCAAAAAAAAAACGTTCAAGATGAATCTGTAAAATTTTGTCATATTTATTTCTGAAAAGTACATTTAAAGTCAAAAATTTCAAAAAAAAAATCGTCCCGATAAGTTAATTTTTGACAGTTTTACGGTTATTTAAAAAAAAAAGTCGATGTTTTTTGAAAATGCTATAACTTTTTTTTGGCTGGGTCGAAAAATCTGAAAAAATTCTCAGACACGTTTTCAATAGGGTACAAAAAGATGAAAAAGTTTCAGCAAAATCAAAAATGGTCGGGTTCAAAAGTGGTCGAGTTGGCGTGGAATGCCCCATATATATAATGAGTTAGAAGCATTAGGGATATTACATTCTAATTTGTTATTATTTTTTCTAAAAACCAAAAGTAATTAATGATTTCATTTCTTTAAAATTTGGTGTTTTTTTTAAGCTTTGTTCGGCTACTAAAGCCATTTAGGGATTTGAATTTATTACACAATAAAATTTTTAAATATAGAGCACGGAGGGCTATCGGAGGACGTTCCACACTCTGATTGATCGTGGTCATCAATCCAAACTTTCGACTGCGCTTGGCATTTGGCATTGCTTAAAATTTGGTGTTGTTCCCTACATTTTAAAAATTCCTCCTTAATTATTATTCGTAAAGAAAATAATTTTTCATAAAAAATCATGGAAATTACAAATAGAAGTACAAGATTAAAATAAGATACCATAATAATTTACCAGGTTTATCGGAAAGTCTTTACCGCTTTTTTTTGTAAAAAAAAAAAAAAAAAAACTACATAATTTTTAAGAAGACAGAAAAATGTATTTATTCAAAACATTGGTCGTTTGATTCTACACATCTTACTCATCTTCCAGGCAATTCATGAAACGAAGAAGAAGAAGAAGCCGGTGCTTTGTCGTGCAATCAATTGATGTGGCACCCATCTTTTAGATTTTTCCCATTGCTCTTAATTGGTCGCTAATCATTTCTTTTGACACATTTAATGCTCTTGATTGGGATTTAGTTTGGATCTTCATCCAATAACGCCTCCAGTTCCGCATCTTCAAACTTTTCCTGTCTACCAGAACGTTCTTTGTCTTGCACATCAAAATCCCCCCACTTATGAATTGTCGAAACCAAGCCTCACAAGTTTTTATGGTTGGAGCTTGGTTACCTAAGTTTCCACCAACAATCGATGACTTCCAGCGGCTTTTTTCTTTGGATTAAATAAATTAAACAAAAGAGTAGATTAAAGAAAATGATTTAATAAATTCTTATTTAGCCTACTTCTTATTTACATTTTTTAAATTCTTATTTACATTTAAAGTACAAATTTTAATATAAATAAGTGTATATGTAAGAATATTGGTGATTGTAATCTTATTTAAGGAAGGAGGATCCAATGCATTGGTTTATAACAACAATGAGGTGTTTATTTTCTAGAGCTGCAGCAATCCTTTCTTTGTCGGCCAATTGTTTATTTATTGAATTTTCACTTGAATGAGTTCCGGGCGTAATTGCCACTTGAACTTTAAACCTTAAAAACAATAAAACATGATTAAATCGTAGTTTCAGTTAAAAAAAAATGCTATTTTTGAAGATCTGGTGAGTCTGTCGGTCTGTCCTCCTGGATATCTTAATAACCCGTAGGAATTTTGAGAAGTTTTCAATTTCGAAAGAGGATCTTCAAGATTTTTTTTTTATTTAAGGTGCTTTTTCGGCATCGAAGGGCATTTAGACCCCGACCCTATTTAATTTAAATTGATTTGTAGCAAATTCAATTTAAATGCTTCTCCTTTTGTTTTTATTTTCTTCCTGGCTGCATGTGACTATTGGTCATTATAGGTCTTCGGACCTTATGCACCCATTCCAAAAAAAAAAAAAAAAAAATAAATAAATTTTGTGGTCTGGGAAGGAGTATGTGAACCCGCGACCCTTGTAGTCCAAGAGCCCAGAGCCCCCAGACAATACTCATTTTCTCACAAATAAAATGTATGGGATAAAGTAGTGTTAGTTCGTACTTTGAGTGTAAGCATATTTGCAAATTTGGGGCGTGGGCCAATTTATAGGTAACCAAGTGCCAAACATGGGTAAAAATAGTACTAATTATACTTATTTTCTCATTCTTGATTTTTACGTATATTTATAGAGAATATTGTTAAAAGTTAATAATCAATACTGCCAGACACTTACCATGGGCCATAACTCTTGCCAGACGCTTCAAAGTTACCAAAAAAAGTATGAAACTATACTCATTTTCTCATTCTTGATTTTTATATATGATATTCAGGGAACCATTTCAAAACTATTTGTAAGCTGCCAGACCAATCGGTTGGGCCAAACATCCCGCCAGACACACCTAAAGTGTCGCTATTCATGTGTTAAAGATAGGGAAAAACAATACTAACTTTTCTCAAAGTCTCAGAGCTGATTTTTATGTATGTTTTAGAGAATATTGTTAAAAATTAATAATCAATACTGCCAGACACTTACTATCGGCCATAACTCTTGCCAGACGCTTCAAAGCTCCCGAAAAGATGATCTAACTTTACTTATATTCTCATTCTTGATTTTTATATTTGATATTCAGAAAACTATTTTAAGACTATTTGTAAGCTGCCAGACCAATCGGTTGGGCCAAACTTCCCGCCAGACATAGATAAAGTGTCGCTAGACGTCTGAGCACGAGCAGGATATGTGGATAATTTTATAACATACATAGCTTTATAAAATTTATGTTAATAATGGTCTAATGGAAAGCTTCAGTAAAAATAAGTAATTTTTAACGCTCATTTAAAACGTTAATTAAAGAATAATAAAATATTAATACTTTTGAACTCTTAATGAAAATTATGAACAAACGAACAGCAATAAAATAGTAGTTTATTGGTTTTTAATAATAAGTAAAAAAACAGGAATATTTTTGAATTGAATTGGACGTATAAATGACCTTTCATTAAAAAGATATGAAATATGAATATGCTCGCGCTCAGACGTCTAGCGACACTTTATCTATGTCTGGCGGGAAGTTTGGCCCAACCGATTGGTCTGGCAGCTTACAAATAGTCTTAAAATAGTTTTCTGAATATCAAATATAAAAATCAAGAATGAGAATATAAGTAAAGTTAGATCATCTTTTCGGGAGCTTTGAAGCGTCTGGCAAGTTTTTTTTTTTTTTTTTTAAAAAACATTCACGCTTTTTTCTCATTCACACTCACACTCACACACACATTCACACAGTCTTTTCGGCAACTTAGGCCATTTAAGACTTTGACGATAACCGTTGTAATATATATTATCTATTAGGGGTTCAGGCATTTCTATTTAAGCCATCTGGTATCCAAATGGCTTAAATAAAATCATCGGACTGCCTGGGTCCGAACCCGCGACGTTTGGTATAGGAGGGTCTGGCAAGAGTTATGGCCCATGGTAAGTGTCTGGCAGTATTGATTATTAACTTTTAACAATATTCTCTAAAACATACATAAAAATCAGCTCTGAGACTTTGAGAAAAGTTAGTATTGTTTTTCCCTATCTTTAACACATGAATAGCGACACTTTAGGTGTGTCTGGCGGGATGTTTGGCCCAACCGATTGGTCTGGCAGCTTACAAATAGTTTTGAAATGGTTCCCTGAATATCATATATAAAAATCAAGAATGAGAAAATGAGTATAGTTTCATACTTTTTTTGGTAACTTTGAAGCGTCTGGCAAGAGTTATGGCCCATGGTAAGTGTCTGGCAGTATTGATTATTAACTTTTAACAATATTCTCTATAAATATAAGTAAAAATCAAGAATGAGAAAATAAGTATAATTAGTACTATTTTTACCCATGTTTGGCACTTGGTTACCTATAAATTGGCCCACGCCCCAAATTTGCAAATATGCTTACACTCAAATTACGAACTAACACTACTTTATCCCATACATTTTATTTGTGAGAAAATGAGTATTGTCTGGGGGCTCTGGGCTCTCTCTCTATTGGTACAAAAGGCCAGCACGCTATCCCTACACCAAGGCCCAAGGGCTAAAGAAAAATGATTTTAGTTACTTCCTGAATAATTAATAGGATGAATTACAATTTCGACCTTCATGAAGGTATGGGAGGGATATTCTAGACTTTGAATTACGCTCTTTAGAATGAAATAATTAAATAAAATTTCAAAAGGACCTTTTAAGTAAAGTCGAGCAGAAGCCCGGACCTAAGCGAAAGTGTTTGTGATGTCCTTATTTGCACAGGATAAAAAATATATTTCTATTCTATTATATTCATATATATATATATATATATATATATATCTTTTATTCTATATTCTATATATATATTCTATCTATATATTTTATTTGTAAAAACAAAGCTAAGCTCCCCTGGCTATACGCGAAATGGTCAAAGACTAGCGGCTAGTTTTAATTAATTTCTGAAGAGAGTTTATATTTAAAAATAAATACATAAAAACTAATGAGATGATTCTGGGATGCTCGCTTAATCTGAGGACACTTAGTCATAGTATATTAAATGATATATATGTAAATTACAAATTTAATAGAGCTACCTTGAAGGAAGCGTTCTTAATAATTGGACTCGAATAGAAAGACCAATTAGTGTTGCCATACTACAATGAGGAATTGTCGGCGTAAAATTAACAAATATTTCATTATTGGCATTATCCACCTAAAAAAATGTATAAAAATAAAAAGATGACTCTATTAGCTTTTAATTACTAAATAAATAAACCTGAGCATACTTTTATTAGGTTTTGTTCAACTACATTCAACTCCTCCAGAGACAGTGGGTGTTCGGGATCATTAATATTGCGAATTAAATCTAAAAAAATGAATATGCATTTATATATTTATATATAAAAGAACATAAATGGTAATTATATAAATATAAATACCGAATATTTCTCGGGAATCGAATTCATCTATAATATGTTCATCTTGTTCTTCATTTGTAATTGTTCGATGATCGGACTTTTTAAATATTTTAGGATTAATATTATCCATTGATTATAAAAAGCTTTTTCACTAATAAATAAGAGATATAAAAAATATATATAAAATAAAAATTAAAATTTTGGAGAAAAATTAATTGTATTATTATAATTTCTTAACCTCCAACAGTCGATAATTTAGTCACGATGTTTTGACAGAAATGATAAATATGTGAAATTAGCAACAATACAAGCCAAATCAATCTCTTGATTTGAACCAGATTTGAGCTTTGAGATTTTGAGAGCCAGATTTGAGATTTATTACCATGGTCAATGCTCTGCCGAATTAAAATCAATTATCCCACCCAATGCAACATATTCACGGAACACAAGAGAGGCATCTTCCCAGCATCCCCATGCTGTTCAGATCACGACTAACAGAACAAATCAATTTCATTCTTCCTTTGTCCCCATGACCTCCCGTGATTGGAACAAGCTCCCTGCGTCTATCTTCCCCAAAACCTACAATCTTCAGACTTTCAAGTCTAACCTCAACAGGCATCTTCTCAGTTCCCGCAGTTGAGTTTCCCCTTTATGCTTCTCCTTTTGTTTTTATTTTCTTCCTGGCTGCATGTGACTATTGGTCATTATAGGTCTTCGGACCTTATGCACCCATTCAAAAAAAAAAAAAAAAAAGATTTGAGCAGCCCTGGATTTGAGTCCTGATTTGAGCCCTCGGGGCTTGGTCTAGAGGTTAGCGTGCTAACTTAGTATACCAAACGTCGGGGGTTCGGACCCCAGGCAGTCCGATGATTTTATTTAAGCCATTTGGTATACCAAATGGCTTAAATAAGAATTCCTGGACCCCATATATGTATATTAAATCAATAACGGTTATCGTGCGTACACATCTCCGCTCGCGAGCACCATGTTCGTTAGATTAGTACGGGTTTGAGCTGGGCTGGAGATCCTGGGTCCGATTCCCGGCGGTCATAGAGTATTTAAGCCACTAACAAACTTAGTCACAAATTTGTTAAATATTAAAATTTAAGGTTTTTTTTTTATTTACAAATTCTGTATTAACTTCTGTATTAATTCAACGCTTCAAAAGTCGAAGCCATAGAACCAGGGAATAAACGGGAAGGGTATCGTTTATTTAGACTTCTAATAAAATATAATATTTAAACCATTAATTATATATAATAATTATATTTAATAATTAAATTAAATTTTTTCAATTTTTTTTTTTTTTTTTTTTTTTTTTTTTTTTTTTTAAAAACATTCACTCTTTTTCTCATTCACACTCACACTCACACACACATTCACACTGTCTTTTCGGCAGCTCAGGCCATATAAGACATTTACGATAACCGTTATTTATGAATTTATATATATTAGGGTCCAGGCATTTTTATTTAAGCCATCTGGTATCCAGATGGCTTAAATAAAATCATCGGACTGCCTGGGGTCCGAACCCGCGACGTTTGGTATATGAGGTTAGCACGCTAACCTCTACACCACGCCCCAAATTTTGTTTAAATTTAAAAATCAGATAGTATCGTAATCAAATGTAACAAATTTAGATCTAGGGACTTTTTACTTTAATAAATCACTAAACAAACGATTTAGGGATTTTTGTTTTTCATATATACTCTCAAATTTTGACAAAACTCTTTGAGCTTTATTAAATGCGATTAAATGTAAATCTATTTTACATTAAATACATATTTAGAATATTTTGATATAAAGAATAATTTTTTTTGTTTTATGAAAAACCGTTTTTCCATGAAATATTGTTAAATAATATTTTAAATATTTATTTTTTGATCTTTCTTTGCTCTTTTAATTTTTTTATTTTTCTATTTCATT
Organism: Euborellia annulipes; assembly: GCA_023213315.1. Lineage (NCBI taxonomy): Eukaryota > Metazoa > Arthropoda > Insecta > Dermaptera > Anisolabididae > Euborellia > Euborellia annulipes. The sequence goes on from JAKCPI010031295.1 coordinate 23,718, forward strand.
TTTTATAGTAAATTTAATATTATGAATGCAACAAGTTTGTATGTATCGACATGTCGTTTAGTTTTGCAAGCTGATAGTGAAGATCCCAGCACCTGGACTGATCTTTATAGACTGGTTCCTTATTTGAGACAATCTCTTTCTTGTACTGTTTGTGGAAATTTATTAATCGAACCATATACTCCAACTGAGACCAATTGTCAACATCATGTTTGCCGAAGCTGTAAAGGAGGACGTAAAAAACTGAAACCATCATGTAGTTGGTGTAAAAATTATGATAAATATGTAGAAAATGTTCAACTCAGAATACTTCTTCAATGTTATAAAAAATTATGTGAATATGTTACAAGTACATCTATATATAGAAACTTATTAAAACATAATTCATTATCTGGTACTTCAAGTTTAATTGATTTAATTCAAGAAGGAGCTGGATTTAAAGATGAATATAAAAGTACTGCTGGATTAACAAAATCTGCTTATAGCATATTGCCTTGCATTTATACTACCACATCAACTCAGACTCAGACAGCTTCACAGAATCCAGAGAATGATCAGCAATCTATTCGAGGAATATCTAATGGATCTTCACTTTATTCCGTTATGTATGGATCTGGGAATAAAATTACCATTAAAAGGAAAGCTGCAGACCTAGAGTCCGAAAATTTAAATCGTAATCTTTATGATACCGCAATTCAGGTAATAATAAATCGAATTTTTATTCAAAAGTTGTATCATTTTTCAAAATTAGCGACAAGTGATTTATTACTTTATTACATTTACAATAACCATTTAATTAGAAAGTTTGATTTTCCACCTAATATATATATAATTATATATATATAAGTTATACAATCTCTACATAAATGTTGAGAAAAACTTCTTCGACTGATTTATGTAAAGATAAAGTTTCTCGGGGTAAGTCAACGGAGAAGAGCAAATCACCACAATCGTTGCGGTTAAGAGCGTCGAAACCTCGGATTGGTGACCCCGAGCAAGCGGGTGGAACGTCGGTATAATGTATTTAAAAATTTATAAAAATATATTCAAACCCATAAATGGCCTTATTCGCCGAAAAGAGTTTAAAAAAATCTCAATAACGAACGGGACTTAAACCGAGAAACTGTCATCATATATATATAAATATATATTTATATCGAGTCATCCTGTTTTTTAACAATTTAAATTTACCCTAAAGTTTTTCCTAAATGAAATTTTATAATTAATAATTTTTCATTTTATTTCTTAGGCAGAATAAAGGCACTTTTAAAAATATATTTAATATTATAAAATTTAATAAATTATATTATACTATAATACTATCAATATTTTGAAGCTACATTATTGTTATAAATAAGAGAAAATATTTAAATATTATCAATTCATTGGAAGCCAAGTTAATATTTAAAAAAATTTTCTGGATATTGTAAATTATTTCCCTAAGATTAAAAGTAAGAAACCCTTAGGTCGAAAATTTTTGTTATTAATTATAAATACAATTTTTTTCAAGGATTTTTCAAATTTCAGCTCTTTCAGGCCAGATTTGTTACAAACATTTTATAAATTTTTATTTAATTATCTATTTTTTTCATATTTTATCCTTTGGTTGAATTTTAAGTTTTTTTTTCTTTATTTTGATGAATTTTAGTTTTTGTTTAAATTTTTTAATTTAATTAAAATTTCTTTTTTGTTTAAATATTATTTTATTTAACAAAAGATAATAAATGAGAGGAAGAAACTAGAAAACTTCTTTTATTATGCTCTAGGGTAATTTTATTTCTTAATTGAAAGTGGAACAAAGCAGTTAAAATTATTCATTTTTAAGATTTAAACAAATTTTCTTTTTTTCTTAGACTAATTATAAGAAATCTTCGCAACAAGGAGGAATGTCTTCTGGTTCAAATGTGAATGGAACTACCCATAGTAATAAAACATCTGGATCTCAAAATAGTTCAACGACAAACACTCCAAGTCATACTAGTACAAGCCAAACTTCTTCACAAAATAGCACAAAAAATAGGAAAGGATGTCGTTGTGGTAATGCCACTCCCACACCTGGAAAATTAACATGTTGTGGGCAACGATGTCCATGCTATGTGGAGAGCAAGGCTTGTCTGGAGTGTAAATGTCGAGGATGTAGAAACCCTCATACTCCGGATGGCCAAAAGGTATGATCTTTGATTAATTAAAAAAAAAAAAAAAAACAGAAACAATAAGATAAAATGACTTGGCTGTTACATAACCGACCATCTCTTATCTTCAATGAAAACAAAATCTAAAAATTAAGTCATCATTGAAATTAAGGGTGCCTCAGCTTCTAAGGCAGTTTACTTCTAGCGTTCAACTTGACTGTATTATGATGCTATTTTTGCAGAGAATAGATTATTTATGAATATTGTTAAATTCAACTCTTTTATTAACACTGACTCATTTGAATAAATATTCAAACATAATCCTGAGAGAAGTTTCTGTTGATATCACAAGTTGAGAGAGTACAAGTTCAGGAGTAGCAAAGAAAAGAAAGCCTTTGTATGTCAAAGGAGACGTTTCGGACAAAATTTATCTCACTCCTTATAAGCTTATATTTATTTTAGGCACAAAGTTTTAATAGTATAAGGGTATTTTATGTCTGGTGAAATTTGTATCAGGAATGAAAGTTAGAAAAAAACGCAGTCAGAATTTTTTCTTTAAACATATATTTTAACAGCTGACATTTCGGCTTTGGTCAAAGACATCCTCGGAGCTGTTAGTGGTCATTATGTACATATATTTCGAATTGTATTTGGTATCAATTATGGATATAACATTAGAAAAAAAGTCCTTAGTTCAAGAAAAACTTTTTCCCTCTTCTCTCATCAATACAATAGCCGAAACGTCAGCTGTTAAAATATATGTTTAAAGAAAAAATTCTGACTGCGTTTTCTTCTAACTTTCATTCCTGATAAAAGTTGTAATAGTTATTGATGCAAAAAAGGTACGTGCACATGTACAATTTATTAAAAGAGCAAGTGTTTAAAAGACTCACTCTTTCCTCGGAAAGAATGACCTTTTAATAAAATATAGATGTAGACCTATTTTTGTTCATCAATAACTATTACAACTTTTTGCCTGAAATAAATATAAACCCATATGGACTGAGGATGGACGAATAAATTTTGTCGAAATGTCTCCTTTGGTATTTGGCATACAAAGTCTTTCTTTTCTTTGCTCTGCTCCTTTACTTGCTCTTTCCCAATTTTTAAATATTCAAACATTATTGTCCCTATTGGCCCTCTTCCTCTTTCTTCGCCTTAATCCCGCGGTTCGAGGTCGGCTGTTTATGGGTTTTTGCGACCGACAAGGAATAGAACAGGCCGGCCCGTCGCACGGTCTGACACCTGTTGGAAATATAGAAGGGAAGAGACTGACATGCGAAGAATAGAAGTACAGCCAGTCCCAGCTAGGGCAGCTCGAGGTCGCCATCCACGTACAGTGAGGGACAATAATAAGTCCCACCAATGCATTTTCTACTTGTGATTATTTCATTGTTTAAAAAAAAATATATATATTTTTTGAATGGAAACTTTCATGGTTCAAACCTAGAAAATTTCCAATAAAGATTTTCATTTTCTTTTATAAAAACAATGAATTAATCACAAGTAGAAAAGGTGGGACTTAATATTGTCCCTCACTGTATCTACAAGATGTGGGCCCCTGAGCTAAAACATTATTGGCCCATCTAAATTGTTTACATTCAACAATATTGAAAAATGTATGAAGCCGAAAAGGCTAATTTAGAAAAAAAAAAGTTTAGATTTGCAGGGTGTTATTAGAGATTTCAACTTATAGTTGGAGGAAAAATTTTTATACAATTTTAATACTTAAGAAATTATATATAATATTTAAGATATTATATATATCGCGAATGTGAGCCGCGAAACGGAAATTTATATAATTAAATATTTATTAATTCATATACCCGAAAAAATAAGGGTGTGCCGCCGGGAGTTTTTTTTTTTTTTTTTTTTTGGAATGGGTGCATAAGGTCCGAAGACCTATAATGACCAATAGTCACATGCAGCCAGGAAGAAAATAAAAACAAAAGGAGAAGCATGAAAAGGGGAAACTCAGCTGCGGGAACTGAGAAGATGCCTGTTGAGGTTAGACTTGAAAGTCTGAAGATTATAGGTTTTGGGGAAGATAGACGCAGGGAGCTTGTTCCAATCACGGGAGGTCATGGGGACAAAGGAAGAATGAAATTGATTTGTTCTGTTAATCGTGATCTGAACAGCATAGGGATGCTGGGAAGTTGAACTAAGGATCCTCCAATTTGTACTCGGAGTGCCCTTACCACTAGACCACACAATTCAAATAGCCAACAAAAGTTACGCTGCTGTGGAAAAACCACGGATCCACCAATTTGTACTCGGTGTGCCCTAACTACTGACCCATAGCATGTCATTTGGTTATATAAATTCACCCTGATAGCAATTTTAGTCATCAGGAGAATTGGACCCAACCAAATAAGGTGCCATGACTCCCGGCGGCATCCTAACATTTATCGGTTATTTGAATTAATAAATATTAAATTATATGAATTTTCTTCACGCCTTATGATGTACCGTGATGTATAATATATTATTTATATAATTTTTATTTATTAATTAAATAAATGAGAGTTATTCTCAAATAGTCGATCTAAATTTTGCCTGGTCGAGGGATAAATTTGTGGCACCGTATTTGGTTCTATATATATATATATGGTTCATTCTACAAAAATGGGTTAAATTCGCGTAATTGCAGATAATTCAGGGACTACCAAACATTGACTATTTTTAAACATCAGCTAATAGAAAAAAAAGTTAATAATTTTTAGCCACACATGATAAATATTGAAATTTAAAAAATGTAATGAAAATATTCGACTTTTTAACCCTTAAAAACCTTTAAAATGTCAGTCCCCTGGGATGTACCAGCTCAAAAAGTGAATATTTAAATGCAAATTTATTTTAAACTGTTATAATATCATTATGCAGATCGATATAATCTAAGGTACTTTATTAAGCGTTGTTGTTAATTCATAAATTTTGATTTTAAATAAATTTACATTATTATTTTTTTTATTTCAAAGTCACGTACCTAGATCCGAGCGTCAGTCTTTTGACTTATTTTAAATTTGAAAACTATCTGATATTATACACTGTTGATAAAATAATTATCTGTTTTATATAAGTTTAGGGTGTAAAGATGGCATTGGTGCCCAAATACAGAGCGTTAGCCATCTTTTATTTACTTTTATTGTTATTTTTGTGTCGAAAATCAGCATGTAAACACTCATTTTGTCAGTCCCTTGGTAAGTAATATTTTGGAAATTTAAATAAAAATTATTTCAACAACTGGATTTGCTGTCTTTTCTTTGTTATATATTTAATATATAAAAGAAAAAAATGTATTCCATATCAATTAGCAGATTTTTTGTGCTTTATATCAAAAACGTCAGTCCCTTGGAACCCCTTCAACCGTAAAGCTGAGAGCTGATGAGCTTATATATTAATACAAAAAAAAAAAAAAAAAAAAAAATCTCAGTGTTACTATATGGATACAATAAAATTAACATAGTGCCTATCAAAATCATTACAAACAATTGAAATCAAAGTTACAAATTGTGCATTTCAAATTCGACACCAAAGTTAATCCATTTTTGTAGAATGACCTATTTATATATATATATATTATATATATATATATATATATATTCGTTTTTGCGTCCTTTTCATCGAGATTGTTTAAATTCAATTTACAAACTGACTAAATATAATAAAATTAATATCAGGAAACTGCCATTAGCACTGAGAAGAATTTGGTCTATATCCAAAATTATATATATGTTTTGTTTTAAGCATATAGGAAATGGTCGGTAAAAATAAAAATTAAATGAATTTATTCTTTATTTCACGATTCTTTACATATATGTTTTATTTTCAGAGAATATTTAATCATATATAAAAAAAAGTTACTTTTATCTGAAATTTTTATATATTTTCATTTATATTTTCATATTATATATATATAATATATATATAATGTACTTACTAAATATATGCATATGAACAAATGTACTATTATTTTTTCAAATTTAAAAAAATAAAATATCTATGTTTACTTTTCATTAACTATCATTCTTTAGCTCCCATTGAGAAAAATTTCCAAAGATCTTTTATAGATATCGATATAATATTTATTTTTTTAAATGTTAAATTAATAAGCTTATCTAAGGAATTCTATCCATCTTTTTTTTAAGTAAATTAAGATGAACGCTCTTGGACGATATTTAAATATATTTTGTCAATATAAACTAAACTACTAATGAAATTTAAGTTTACTTTCTAAATATCTTGAGTAAAAACTTGGTTTAAAATATTTAGAATGAAAACGAGGGCAAGTAATAAAATCGCCCCGTAAAGTTTAATGATTATTAAGATTCTCCTTATAGAAAAGTAATTTAAACCTTTAAGGGCCATTTTCCCTAAATAATTAGTTAATTAACGGGTTAATAAAGGAATTTCATTTTCATATACTGCTACAGTTGGTGAATTATACATAAAAACCATAAGAGAATTTTCTTCTCTTTTGAATATATTACTGTTGTTTGAATGAAAGTGGGACTGCTGTCAGTTTGTTAAATGATTTAATGATACTTGTATTAATGTTGTTGTATATGTACAAAAGAGTGATACATAATGAACATAATTTCTATACATAGTTGCCTTAAAATCTATCTTGGCGGTCGACGAGATGATGAATGAATCATGATTAAACTCTGTCAGAGTTTGGCAAACTTTTGAGTCCTAATACCTGGAAATATTTAAAAGAGCCACAATTGTTTTATTTTATTCAAAAGCATTACTAATACGTAATAAATTAAAATGAACTTTTCTGTGAATATTTTTAATTTGAAGAGCCACACGGATATCTTCAAAGAATCATGGTTTGCCCACTCTTACTCTTGGTGAAGATTCTCCGGGTTTGACTTGAAACAATAAACGTAGACCAGGACCGCAATATTGCAATAAAGAATCGTCTACATCGAATATTTCAACAATGTCCTTATTCTACGACGAACAAAGATATTGTTGCAGCGATTTCGACCCTCGTATAACCATGACTTCTCTCCTTGTAACTACCTTGCTAAAGGGGAAAAAAAAAAAAAAAAAAAAAAAACTACCTTGCTACACGCTTCCAATAATAAGGTCTGGATTGCCAATGAAAACTGACTGACTCCACAGCCACACAGTGAATTCATCATCTCGTGGTTCCCTAGTACGCTTGTAAATATATATATATTCAAAGCATCAATGTACAGCTATTATACAACTTAGATATCACTTCTTTATGTTGACTTTCTCACCACACTGGTACAACCATTTGTCAAACCGACGGTAGTCATTTAGAAGCGTCTCTTATAAAAAGAGACTTTTTATAGATAGATCTTTTGGAAGTTATTTTTATTATTCCTCAATCCGTGGTTCCAGACAAGTCCTGTCCCTTTGTAAAACACTTACTATTCTAGAAGCTATTTTTATTTTAGGTTCCAGCTGTTAATATTCTTAGTGGAATGGAAACTATTTCGAAACCTTTTTCAGTGCAATGCATAGCCAAATATTATCTAAACATCTTTTAAGCATTTTTAGTCTCCCATAGTTTGATTTATTCTCTTGTTTTATGGCATATATTTTCAATATGAATTGGTCCTTTGAATATAATTTCTGGAACAGAGTGTAGATCATACACTTCTCAGGCTTTTCTCAGGGTCGGATCTAGGGGGAGGGGCATGTGCCTCGGCGGCAGATATCAGGGGGCCACAAAATAGGAAAAGTGGCCCACAAAAACAAAATGAAATTAGTAGGTTCGGATTTTGGCATTTGTCGCCTCTAGACAGTGGACTCTTTTGCCGCCCCCTCTACTTCAACCACCCCAACACTGAGAAAGAAATATCTAAACCCGTGGACTTCTGATTACCTATACCTTTTCAACATCAAATACTTTTCTATTTAAAAAAAAATGATAGGTAAGGTAAATAAGTAGTTTTTTTCACAAATTTTGCCGCCCCAGGCGCGTGCCTAGTTCACCTCTTCGTAAATACGGCCCTGGAAATTAGTTATTAAGAATCGTTTGAAAAGTGAACATTTCGCAACAGGGGCGTATATAGAAATTTTTTTCGGGGGGGGGGGGCCTGAACTCAAAAATTTTTCTGAGGAAAATTTTTTTTTTAAGAAACTACATTTTTTTCACAAAAAATTTTTTGCGGAACATTTTTTCTTTTGCGGAACCAGTTTTCCATCCTGCGGAAAAATTTGTTGCGCTGATGTCTGTATATCCCTATATATGTATATGTGTTTGGGAAATTTCGGGGGGGGGGGGGGACCGCGCCCCCTCGCCCCCCCCCCCCCTTATATACGCCCCTGTTTCGCAATCAAAGGTATCCAAGAAATTAACAAATTCTACTTAATATATTATGCATAATTTATAAATATATTCGTTTTCAAATTCCCACCCCCTCTAAGAAACAAGAATTACCTTTATTCGTGGTGGATATATATTTGGCTCGTGATGCCAGGGCCTAGGACGGCAAAGTTTTAGAGGCGAGAAAACTTTAGACTAAAATTTAAAATTTTATATTCAATTTGGCTCAGTTACAGTGCCGACGCGGGGGAAGGGAACAGGCGGCATATTATAATATTAGTAAGGAGGGGGCGGCAAATTAAATTTTGGGCTAAATTGTCTCAAAATATCTTTCAATTTTGGAAAAGAATAAAATGAAATCATAAATTAATGCACCGTAGGCAATGGGTTTAAAGCATTTAAGCTTAAAGACAAAAAATTGTCCAATATATGTCTACTAAAGCCTCTTCATTAAACTGATAAAAGTTATCATATGAAAATAATGATTGGAGATTGAAAATTAATGGACCTATATATTCTAAATATTATTTAATTTAATTAATTTAATGAACCTTTCCACTAAGAAAAATAAACTGACGAATTCATCAGTATTTTCAAAGAAAGCCAAGTTGGTATTACATAGAATGGAAGTATGTATTAGTTTTTTCATTATATTAAAATTGTAGTAGTATAGTCAATATTTGACAAAGGAATGTATAGCCCCTCTCCCATTCTTGAAATTAAAATCTGAAATTATCTGCCTTATCTGTTATAAGAAGAAGAGAAAAGAGTTGGAATAAGAAAATAATTTGACTGATGAATGCAACAAAATATCCAAGGAATAAAGTAAGAATGGTGTACAGAAAAAGTAATCACCTATCTAATTTCTAATGATCATAACCGTATCATACCTATAGTTCTAGATTTATTTTAATACTATGATAATATTGAAATAAATAAAATTCTTAATTTTTTTAATTCAATAATTTCATAAATAAAAAAAGTAAATTAATTAACACAACAAAGACTAAAGCTTAGTTTACCTATATTTCAGTTTCTATTGCTTGATTATTTTCTTCTAAATCCTGTTAACTGAGCTATATCTAACACCTTAACGCAAGGTAAACTTTAAGACCCCCCATTTAACAATGATTATCATAATACTAGTATTTCTTTAATGGAATGGTCCATATACTCGATCAATTCTTCCATTGATTTAAGGTTTATTTTGAATAAAGTGACTGTATATATTGTAATGTTGGGTTGCGAGGATGCAGCCAAAGAGGATTTGGATCAATGAAAACACCCAATTTCAATATGAGACGACTTGGCCAAATGACACATGTTCATACCGAAACCTCTCATATTGGAATTGGTCCAAATTTTCTTTGGCTGCATCCTCGCAACCCAACATTATTTTGAATAAATATGATTACATATCATGAATATATATTATATAGCATTATGTATAACAAATAGAAAACTTAATTTCTTTTAAATTTTTAATATATAATTCAATTCGTTTTTTACAGATTCTACACCAAATTCCGATTCAATTAGACAGCGGTGTGCAGCTTCTGAATGTTTATAGCTTGCCAATTCAAGGGACATCAGAGGAGGAAGATATTAGTGACATCGAAGTGGATATATAAATTTTATTATAGCTTATTTAAGGTCTTTCATGATATTTATTTAATAGATAATTAAATATTTTTTTAAATTAAACAATTTATTAAGCAATCATAGGGAATGTCATGAAATTTATACAAATTATATACATATATATATATATATATATTATTTAATTTTTAATCAATCTCTTATTAAATATAAGAAGAAAGCAATAGTTCTTTCATTAATCTTTATACAGAATGTAATTTATTATTAGGCCCATATCCTTATAATTGCAGGGCCGTTTTGTTTTGCTTTTTTGTTTTTTTTTTTGTTTTGTTTTTTAAAATATTCTCCGGATAGGTGGTATTTTGTTTTTTTCTCAAATTTTTCTCTTAATTTTCCTGGGCTTTTAAACATCTTGTACGTGGGACTCGAATAGACCAAGTAGTCTAATCAGCCTAAAGCGGCCCATATACACATAGTTAAACTGCGCAGTTTATCACGTGTGACGTCATGTCTGAGCGATAAACTGAAGAAACTGCTCAGTTCTCGCAGGCTTTTGTGCAGTCCAACGGCCTAAGCAAAAGTTTCTACTTTTGCACAGATTAACTACGCAGTTCCCGTAGTTCTGATGTATTTCTAGAGGGTGTTGCCCACAAAATTTAAAGAACAAGAGAGATCCACAGCTTATCGGAAAATATTTCGATACACACTGCAGGAAAAAACTTAGAGAACTGAGAGGAAAACTGATGGGAAAACCGAAGTAGTTCACACAGATCAGATAACTATACAATATTTTACTCAGTTTTTTGCACAGGAAAACTGCGCAGTAAACCTGTGTGTGTACGGGCCGCTTAAGAAAGAAATATATAATTTGACAAAATTTTAATTTTTTAAATAGAACGCTAATGTTGGGATCCTAAAAAGTAAAATTTAAAACTATAATCATTTATTTAAAATATATTTGTTATTTTTTGCTTTAAAAATAACCAATTGAAGATATATTCTGTTTGGCTGAAGTTTGTGTATATTATTGATGAAAGTAGGCAGCCAGGATGAGAAATAAAATATTGTTTTATTTCTCATCCTGACTGCCTTCTTAGCATCAATAATATAACTAATTGAAGTTCTAGTTAAGAAAAACATCATGGTCTAGTATACAATTTGATTTTAATTTTTTTTTTTTTTTTAGTTCTGACCAACTTAAGTGGACTTCATTTTCAAAGTCATTTTACAATTCTTTCATTTCTATATTTAATATATTTTTTAAAAGTATTTTACTATGAAGACGCGAGAAAATTCTGATATTTATTAAGAGAGCCATGAAATAGTCAAATAGCCAAAATAGTTTGTGAACTTCTTGGTTATACACTATTTATTAATGTTAATTGTAAAGTATCGGTAGATAATATATATACAGTAGAATCCCAATAATTCGTATGGTCAAGGGGTGGACGGTTTGTCACGAATTACCGGGAGTACAAAATTAAAAAAATTTTTTCTGGGGACCGGCACGAATTAGCCGGAAATAATTCGGAATGCTGGGATTCTACTGTATATAAGCAAGATTCAGAGAATTATAACAGCATATGATAGATCAATTTGTAAATATTTTGGCATTGAGCTTCCGTCAAATTATTTTGTACTGAAGATGGCTAAGCGTTATAAATATCTGCAAATAAAATTATGTGGCAGTAATCTATCATATTCTGGTATTAATATTCTCTGAAACTTTATCATATTTTATGGTATATTTATAAAATTGGGATAATATATTACAATTTATTGAACCTAATAAATCGAAGTAAAAGAAAGAAATAAACTTTTTCTTTTCGTCGACAGCAGTGGCGTCATTTCAACTTGTTCTTGAGGGGGTGAGGCATTTTTTTTCTTGGGGAACAAACTTTTTTTTCTTAGAATTTTCTTACAATTAGCTACTCAAATTTGGCCAAAAGGTAGTTAATTTAATTAATTGTTTAATTTTGTACAGTTTGTATACTCGTAGATATATTTTGAAATATTTTATTTAGAATAATATAAAATTTTATAAAAATCAGACCCCTTGGGAGGGGGGGGGGGGCAAACGCCCCTCCTGCCCCCCCCCCCCGCAAATGACGCCACTAGTCGATAGATACAATTTTTAGGTCTCTGTACAGTTACTAATTGCACACGACAATGATAATAATAATTCTAAAAAATCGTCATAAATTCCTAGAAGAATAAGTATACTTAGATTCAGTATTTTTATAACATTTGTCCATATAGGAAAAGTTTATTTCTTTGCTTATTTTTTTGTTTAAATATTCAACACAAATTTAGTGAGTGAGCAAATCAATGTATTTGTATTCTTATTTACTTTTAATATCGAAATAATAATATTAACAAAAGTCTGAAGCAAAAATTACCTCGCAAATAATATTCTTATTTTTAAATAATAGAAAACATTTTTATAACTTTAAATATGCTGATATTTTAAAGGAAAGCATTATATTATTATGGGTTCTTTTACAAATGTGTCATTTTGAAGGTGATGGATTCTCATTTGTCCAAAGCCTTTGAAAATCTGGGTTTAAAAAAAAATTAATTTTAATAAAAATATAATGATTATTAAAATTAATTTTTCTCAGTCAAGAATTCTCTTCACCTGAAATTACTGAAATGACGCAATTACTTTAAAAAAAAAATTAATTGGACGCCTGAAATAATTATTTTTTTCTGATGAACATTGAGTTAGAAATAATCAATGTTTATTAAATTATATTAGTCTTTTCTTAAATTTATAACTATTATACCATTAAGCTAAGTCCAATTTTTGTTCTTTTATTTAATTATATATAGAATGTTTGATAAATATTTTGTAGACGTTTTATTTTAACCTGCATTTTATATGAGATTTGTCTTCTTTTTTATTTTTATTTTTTTTTTTTTATAAAGGTCGCACGATTTAATCTTAATCAATATGCTTGACTAGATAATATATATAATCTTATATATATATATATATATATAGGTAATATCAGGCAATGCAACTTGTGTAACTACTTGAACGAGGAAAACTTTCGAATGAGTCATTAATTTCTTCTAAATCCCAGAAATATATTTGTATATAAACAAGTAATCCTAGCCTTTTTCTCAGTTCACTTCTCACATTTACAACGACTTTTATTCCCAACAAGAGAAGAGAGCAACAGGAAGAGAATTTAATTATTTCGGTAACTTTTTAATAATATTGGAATTAAAATACTAAAGTTATTTATTACATTTATAAGAGCTACTTGTTGTGGTTTTGGATGAAATTCTGAGGCAAAAAATTTGGAATTAGATTACACAATATTGTGTAATGTTTGGGGAGAGGGAATTAAGAGAATCTATGTTACGACATCCTAAATATAATCTCTTGAAATTTTATTAAAACTTAGTTAGCCCTGCTTTTGATTTTCTTTGATTAATCTATAAATGAATGGCAGTTAGTCCATTCGATTCCTGAACAGAGAAATATAATATAAACTGAAAATTATTTTTTTCTGTGTGGGTGTATGGTGTTCAACAAACGAAGAGAAAAACCAAAAATAGCACTGGACAGTAACAAAATGAATTCATCATCAGGGCAAAGATAAACTCGACTCGAGACTTTGATATCCAAATGGCTTAAATAAAATCTTCGGGCTGCATGGGATCCGAGCCCGTGACCCTTGGTATAGAGGGTCAGCACGCTGCCAACTATACCAAGCCCGAGGGCTAAAAACATTTTTAATTAATCCGGTTCAATCCAGCGCTCCTATTGGTCTAATGCTTAATTAAGCCACGCCTTCTTGCGCTGTTGCCGCATTCTTATTGTCTGCTGGGAATAGTCTGCTAGATTCAGTTTTATGTTTCCGCATGTGAGCCTATACATTGAATCTAAATTTGGAGATAACTTCCTCAAAAGGTCAAAAGGAATCACCCCTAATGATTTAGTCTCTAATATAATTAAATTGTTTATTTACAGGAATGAGTGACACAGAAGAAAACATTTTAGGAAAAGAAGGCTATCCTCCCTGGAATTTTTCCTGGATAGTCCCCGGAGAATTTGCTGCAATGGCCTGGCCCCAATCTATCGATAATCTAAATTATTTGGTCCATGTGGGCATCCGGCATTTGATTACTCTCTCAGCTGAAAAACGACCCCCATATATCTATCAAGTGCCAAAACTTAAATGGACAGAGATCGCAGTCAAAGAATTTGAACCGCCTTCACAAAAACAAATTAATAAATTTATTGACATCTGTCAAAGAAGCAAAATAAAAAATGAGGTAATTTTTAGCCAAAGTGCTTTTTATATATTAAAATTAATGAAAAACATAAAAAAAGAATTTTTATTTCAGTCTTCATTACTCGAGGTTATCTATTCTGGGCATATTTTCTTATAAAAACTTTTTTGTTCATATTCGCCAACAAATACCCCTTTCTGTTTGTCAATTTCTTTTAACACTTTTTTTTTGGTTGCAGATGTTATTAGGGTTTTATTGTAAATTATATACCACTATATAAAAATTTAATTAATATAATTAATACTGTTAATTATAGGATTTTTCTTTCAATCAATTGGTAGCCAATTCACTTAAATAATATTTTTAATCTTTTAAATTCATACTAAATATTATGTCTTTGACAACATTTTTTATTTCGACATGGTGATTTTTATTATCTTGGTGATTTTATTACCGATATGTTACTTTCTTTACATCAATATAAATTTAAGATTTAATGTTTAGGAAAGAGCAAGTACAGGTGCAGCAAATAAAGAGAGCCTTTGGATGCCAAATGCCGAAAAGGAGACGTTTCGAACAAAATTTATTCGTCCATCCTCAGTCCTCGTTGGTTTATAAACTAATAGAGATTAGGCACAAAGTTGTCATTGTTGTCGTGGCACGAATTTGTTCATATGTATATTTTTTTATAAAAACAGTCTATAAGATAGACTTATAGACTCTCACAGGACATTGACACTCGTCTGTTTTTATAAAAAAATATACATGTGCACAAACAAATTCGTGCCACGACAACTTTGTGCCTAATTAGTTTATAAGCCAACGAGGATTGAGGATGGACGAATAAATTTTGTCCGAAACGTCTCCTTTTCGGCATTTGGCATCCAAAGGCTCTCTTTATTTGCTGCACCTCTACTTGCTCTTTTCCATTCCATAATTTATGAATGTTCAACTGAGAATATCTTTGCCCCGATTTTTATGCAGTAAAAACTCCTAAATATGCCATATAATATGCAGTAAAAGTATTAAAATATACAATATACATTATATCTTCCAGAACATTTTAAAACTTATATATATATATTACTTACTTACATACTTATATATATATTATTAATATATATATATGACAAAAAGTAAATGGCTTCCAATTAAAGTTGAACCATGATTCCTACTGATGTAAAACTAATCGTGTTTTATTTTTGGACGAAAATAGTGTAAAAACAAAAATTGGTCTCGCAATAAAAACTAAATTTAATACAAAAAAAAAAACAGTAAAAATGTATTTAACAAAATAAACACATTATAAAAAAAAACGTAATATTTCTCGAAAACTATCATTTTGTTAAAATATTTTACTACCCTGCCTTTTCAATTATTAATCAATATCCAATAACTTTGATTAAAAATTTTTGTTTTCAGCCGGTGGGTGTGCATTGCCGCCAAGGTCGAGGACGTACCGGCGTAATGGCAGCCTGTTATCTGGTTTACTTTCAAGAACTTGGCCCTGAACGAGCTATAATAAATCTGAGAATCGCCAGACCTGGGTCAATTGAAACATTTGAACAAGAAAAAGCAGTATTAAAATATCGAGATAGTCTACGAGCGGCCAATTAATCTAGATATGTTATAAATTATTATTATTTTAAATTATTTTAAATTTATTAACTTATTTAAAAAAATATATTTATATTTATTCAATCAAATGTTATTTGCTTAATTTATACACTCTCTTGTAATTATGATAAGGCACACAGTATTAAACAAGATAGTAACATATATATATATTAGGGTCCGACCGAAACAAGATTTTCAGCCGAAACCGAAACCGAATATTCGGCCTCAACCTTAGTTTCGGCCGAAACCGAAACTTGTATTTCCTATAAAAAAATTTATATTTTTTTTTTTTTTTTGAAATTTTTTTCCCCTCCGTGAAAATCATTTTACCTTTTTTTTAGGAGACAAATTTTTTTTCTCCTTCAAGTGCAAATCATTTGACCTTTTTTTTTAAGACTCAGGTTTCGGCCGGCCGAAAGTTTCGGCTACTTTTTGGCCGAAACCGAAACTACGGCCGAAACCATGATTTTTGGCCGAAACCGAAACCGAATATTCGGTCGGTTCCTAATATATATATAATAATATAAATTTAGACACAGAACCAACAATTGCGGGTTTTAGCGAATATAAAGGACCAATAATGTTTTTAATTTTGAAATATATTTTCATTCAAATTAATTTTGATAAATAATTATTTAAAAACATGATTATTTTATCATTTCAATTTGAACTATTAAATATTGACATATTAAATATATTCACAAATATTCAGAATTTGGAGTTTATTATAAGAAAAATAGACAAATGATTGATACAGTTTCGTCATATCAAACAAAATTAATATTTATCTTATAAATATTATTAAAATGACCATACATAAATAATTATAAAAAATTTGAGACAATTTCTCTGTATTTTTAATAATAACATAAGTACTTAATTCTTGTGTGGTATAAATTTATGGCTTGAAGTATTGTTGAGGTGAAAAAAAAAAAAAAAAAAAACGGCAGCCAAATATATTTTATTAAAGCCGTACTTACTATTATACTTAATATTTATTAATTAATGATTGATATTTTAATACTCTTTATACAAAATCTCAAAAAAAATTTTATGTCTATATCTAATAATGCATCTTTATAAAAAGAGCCAAGCATGGGATCAATATGTTCAGGGGATATTTTCTCAATTCATTAAAATACATTAATTAAAATGAAATAAAATTATTCCTAAAGGTTTACTTGGTTATTTATATATGTAATAGAGGAATTATTTTTTTAAATGATATAAACCAATGGTTTTAAAGAAAAGTCAAGAAAAAATGCTAATTATCTTCATCAGCATTTTTCTTATTTTCTTCTACCAACCTCCGTTTATGTTATTTGTTTTTTTAAATAATTTAAAATATTTCTAAGTTTTGCCTTTTTTTTAATTCCTTAATAATAATAAAAACAACAAAACCAAGAATTATAACTGCACTTGTTAAACAAATTTCTTTTATAAAAGTTGTTGTCTTTTTAATATCTAAAGATTTATTCATTGCTTCGCAAGAAATACATTTTGCAGAAACGAAATTTAAATCAATTCTTGTAAAATTAATGTTACAAGTCACTTCGCTTTTCCAACATTGACATGAATTGTCAACTTGAAATATTGATTTTTCACAAATTTGTTTTTGAACTTGATTAATTTTTCCTAAAACTTGAGAATTGTAATGTAACAAAGCAAATGGTACAAAAATCCAATTTATTATTGGATTATCTCTAAGATCAAGTTGTTCTAATTTTTTCAAATGCGAAAATAATTTAGTACTTAAATGCTTGAGATTATTACTAGTCAAATTAATTTTAACCAAATGAGGTGTATTTTTAAATGCATCATTAGGAATAAAATTAATATTACATTTTGAAAGTATCAAAATATGAAGATTAGGTAAATAAAATTCAAATTTTTTCAAGGAATTATTAGCTAAAGATAACATGTAAAGACTTAAAGATTTAATTGTTATTTCACTAATTGAATTATTATTTAAATATAAATATTTTAAATGAATTAAATCGTTAAATACATTTACATCTATATGAGTTAAATCATTATTATCAAGAAAGATAGTATGCAGAAAGCGTAAATTATTGAAATTTTCTGGATTAAGCTGACTAATTTGATTGTTATGTAGATAGAGAATAGAGGCTTCATTGTGGATATCAGTTGGTAGTTGTTGAAGACCCAACGATTGGCAATATACTTTTCGATGTGTATTTATGCACGAGAAGTTTTTCGCCTCAAAACTTTTCACAAAATATAAGTGAATTAAAATCACAGCGAGCCAACTCATTTATAAGGCTAAAAAAGAAATTTGTTTATCTACTTAAATAAATTTATGTGAGATCATTTAAAGTATTTTAAATAACTTTATAATATAGCTTTTTGAAATATATTATATATATATATATATATATAATTTTGTGATCACTTAATTTTTGTTTCTTTTTCTCTAAAGTACAGTATAGTACTAATATCATAAAACAAGTTTAGCTGGTTGTTGATTCACATATAGTAATCATAGAAACTTTATTAGTGTCTTAGGGGGGAGAATAAACTGAATTTTATTTCAGAAATTTTAAAGCATGTTCCAATATTTATCTCCCTTTGTTGAATTTGTTTTACATTTTTTCTTTTCCTAGTACATATGCTTATTAACATTATTGACTAATCGCCGAATGTCTCCGTAGAGCACCGAATATTTAAATATTTATCTCGCTAAAAAAAAAAAAATAGTCTTTATTATTTCAAATTATTAACATAATGTTTCAACTAAAGCCTACGGTTGATCTATCTAATCAGATTTTTAAATAAATACTTTACTTACTCTCATTAATATTTCTTCTAGTCTAGTTATCGGCAAAAAAATAACAGCATTTTTAATAACCTAGAGAAAAAGAAATAAGTTAATAGAAAACAAATATTGATTGTGGTTCAAAAAAAGATAAAAAAAAATCTGGTGTGACTGGCGCACAGCACACAACTTTCTCTTACCTTCGGTAATCGAAAGTTGTGTTCTGTGCTTGTCACACCAGATTTTTTGTGTCGACATATATTTAGTTCCCGACATGACAGTACGGAACATATGAATTCAGATGTAAAATTTATAAGTATGGGAAAATATTTATATTTTGTTACCATGGCAACCATTTCTCCTATCTTCCCTATGAAATACAAGAGTAAAGTGGTCTCAGAAGATTTCAATCGCAAAATGAGAATATACATTTGAAAGAGCATCTAAAAAATAATTGATTTTTGAATTTTAAAAAAAATCGTTGGAGCAAATTTCGAGAAAATCGAAAAAAACTGAAAAAGTACATCAGTAAAGTACTAGTACTCTTTGGCCGATTTTGATTAAAAGCTTATTTTTCCGGTCCCGGGGGTGTTTAACTAAAATATAAAATTTCAACCTCGTAGCTCAATTCCTTCATGCTTAAAATTGAACACACACACCCACCCACCCACACACAGACAGACCATGTCGCGAAAACCACTTTTTACTTTCTCTTACCTATGTATATATGTAATATATATATAGAGAGAAAGTATTGGATTCATGTCAAAAATTCGATGTCGAGATTTTGATGGATCTTCACGTTTTGAGGTCCCCTGAATCCAAAAAAGTGGTTTTCGCGACATGGTCTGTCTGTGTGTGTGTGTGTGTGTGTGTGTTCAATTTTAAGCATGAAGGAATTGAGCTATGAGGCTGAAATTTTATATTTAAGTTAAACACCCCCGGGACCGGAAAATAAGCTTTTAATCAAAATCGGCCAAAAGTACTAGAACTTTACTGATGTACTTTTTCAGTTTTTTTCGATTTTCTCAAAATTTGCTCCAACGATTTTTTTTAAATTCAAAAATCAATTATTTTTTAGATGCTCTTTAAAATGTATATTCTCATTTTGCAATTGAAATCTTCTGAAGACCACTTTACTCTTGTACTCCATAGAAAAGATAGGAGATATGGTTGCCATGGCAACAAAATATAAATATTTTGCCATACTTATAAATTTTACAACTTGAAAATCGAATGTACCGTACTGTCGGAAACTAAATACATGTCGACACAAAAAATCTGGTGAGACAAGCACAGTACACAACTTTCGATTACCGAAGGTAAGAGAAAGTTGTGTGCTGTGCGCCAGTCACACCAGATTTTTTGGATTCAGGGAACCTCAAAACGTGAAGATCCATCAAAATCTCGACATCGAATTTTTGACATGAATCCAATACTTTCTCTCTATATATATATTACATATATACATAAGTAAGAGAAAGTAAAAACGAAAGCAGACAAGAGTTGTGATAGAAAAAATTATACACTTGGCTGTTTTATATTGAATAAAAAAAAGCTATTGTTATTAAAATAAAATTTAATTTATTTTAGGTTTGATATTTTAAGGATGGAATAGAATTATTAATTCATGATATTATAATTTTATAACTTAATGTTTTATGGCTGTGGAGATTTACTCAGGATTCGCAGGGACTTTGTGGCCAGGAGATTAAATAAAAAAATCTTTTATTTAATTTCTGTTTGCCGACTTTCCGGTCGCCAAGCACGACCTTTATTAGGGCAAATCTGTATAATTGACAAAATTTGCTCTGATGAAGGTCGTGCTTGGCGACCGAAAAGTCGGCAAATAGAAATTAAATAAAAGATTTTTTTATTTAATCTCCTGACTTCAAAGTTTCTGCGAATCCTGAGTATAATTTTATATTTTTCTCTACAGCGTGTACCGCGGGTCCTAAGGATTCTGTACACAAGTTCCCAAAAAAAGACTCAGAAATATCGTAATATTTTTTGATCTAGAATAAAAATTGTTATTTATAAATCTTGTTTCTTTTCAATTCAAACCTGTTTAGCATAGATTTTATGATCAGAAGCAATGTTATTTTGTTTTGTTACAATGGCCACTAAAAATGCAAGTTGAAGTTGCGCGAAACGCAGGTGGTTCCTGAAGGGTTCCATAACAGGAAAAATTTGGGAATCGCTGTTCTAAAGGGGGGGGGGTTCACAACCTTTTTTAGACGGTCGGCTAATTTCAAAAAAAAATATTTTTAAGCGTGGCCAGTTTAGATTTTGACTAAAATATTTTCTAAAAGACAGCACACGCATACTTGTGTACAAGTAAGTTGTGCATAAGCAGTTAAAAAAATTATGATTTTGGTGGCAAACTGGCATCGGACCAGGCGTTGCCGACCCCTGTTCTAGAGTATTTGAAATAGATGGTGGTGCAGAGCTTTAATGCTTTCATTTGCGCCCTGTTTCAAATTGCCTTTATAATTATTAATTATAATAACTTAATTTTGTTCCATACTTAAAATATCATTTTTTAATTATTCAAATCAATAAAAGACAATTAAAAGACATTGTTTTAAATACAACAAGATATGCGTATTTTATTTTTATACAAATAATTTGATGTTAAAGAAAATTAAAAATGGTAAAGATGCAAAATTAAATTTTGAAAATGTAAAATGATTATAATGGTAGACTATTTAAGTAAAGCTCAATAATATATAGATTCCTCTTATCTTTATATAAATAAATATACAATAATATTGTTTTTGATTGTAGATATATATTTTTAGGACATTTAAACATATTTTATGCATGTTAAATTTTTAGATATATATTAATTGTATTTATTAATAATCCAATTATAATAATACAATATAAAAGAATATAATATTTATAAAAGTTTAACCATTCGGATATAGGCCTATATTATAATCCAAGCCTTGAAGGCATCTTCAAATTTTTGAAATATTTCGTCTTCAGTATATAGATTGTAAATCATATATATATATATATAATTTATATATACCAAATGGCCCAAATGTAGAGTGCTAAAAAAAGTATTCCTGTTGCTCTCTTGAAAAGAAATTTAATTTAACTACTTCCAAAAATAAGTATTTTGCCCAATCTTTAGCACAAACAAATCTCGCAAATTTGCTATCTTAAACGATATATTGACTGGCTAATGAACAGTCTATTTGAGCGTTGATTGAAAAAATTACATCTTTTTCAAACAAGGCTCTACCTTGTTAATAAGTATTTATTTAAAAAGTTAAGTACTGCAAGCAAAAAATATATTTCGTTGACAAGTATTTATTTATTTAACTCAGTTCTTTTCAATCTTGTGCTATTATTCTTTTTAATTCCTTTTTATTTATTAATAATGAAATGGAAAAGTTATTTACTTTTGGGCCTCTAAAAAAAATGACTAATGACTATGAAAAAATAGATTTTTCTCATCACTATTCAACGAATTAAAAATTTCACATTAAAACTTTAAATCTTTTATAATACTATTGTTCTTATATCACTTTTTATTCTAGGAAAAAATATAAAACCAAATATATATTGAAAAAATTATCTTACATTGGTTTGATTTTATCCTTAAATGATGACGTTCATCCATATTCCTTGTTCTCTGTCACTCATATATATCATCAGTTCCTTTCAACTGATACTTTTTGACTACAAACATTAACTTAAATTTTGGGTGTTTGAATAAAAATCTTATCTTATCGCTCCTCTCCCTTTCAAAAAAGGACAAAAATGACATACTTACCTAAATACACCGCCATGAAAAAATATCGACTCATAGTTCATATTTGTATTTTCTGCCTTGTATTTCAGAAAATATAATATAAAAACTTTAAAGTTTTATTCAAGTAGATCAAAATATTCCAGTTCAAAACGTAGTTGTTGTGACACGCACACACACACAGACATAATTCCAAAAGAATATACGAGAAAGTTTTGGGGAAGTCATTCCCGATTTATTTTTTGTTTTTTTTCATCCTTTGATCTTTTAGAAATTTATGAAAGGAGAAGAATTCAGCCATTTGGATAGAAATAAAACTCTTATTTACCTTGAACTTGTTGGCTTTATTTAATTAAAGCATAATTTTTGGGTTTTATTTCGATTGAGTTTAGCCCACCGGCTGGCTTCTTCATTCACGCCCTTCTATAAAAATAAAAGGTTGGAAACAAAATCCAAACTTCTAATTTGTATGCAAGGGCAGATACAAGGGGGGGGGGGGGGTAAAGGGGCCATTTGGAATTCAAATGGCTTAAATGAAATCATCGGACTGCCTGGGGTACGAACCCGCGACTTTTGGTAAACGAGGTTAGCACGCTAACCCTTACACCAAGCCCCGAGGGCAAATTTTACATCTTGAATTCTAATATATCGGCAGAAACTAAATATATGACGACACAAAAAATTTGGTGTGACAAGCACAGAACACAACTTTCGATTACCGAAAGTATGAGAAATTAGTGTGCTGTGCGGCAGTCACACCAGATTTTTTTCTATGGAAGTGTATTTAGTATTTGTGGGAGTGTCTAAACACAACATTAAAAAAATATATATAGATAGCGTTGATTCATAATTTTATTTATTTTTGTTATCACATTTATAATAAATTATTTCTTAAATTTAATAATCTCATTTTATATAAATAAAAAATCGTGAAACTATCCAGTCTTTAACTTATATAGATTATATTGTTATAATTAAAACGCCTGTATTCAGCATTAAAATTACTAGAAATTGGTTTTTTATTTAAAGTCATTTTAATCTCAGAGGCGTATATAAAGGAGGGGATAAGGGCCCTGGCTCTCGCTGAACTTTTTAAAATGTCAGTGTTCTTTTTCTTAAAGCTAAAGAAAATAGAGAGTCCAAAAATTCCTTTTTGTCACCCCTCCCCCCTCCCCAGCATATACGGCACAGTTTAAACAAGATATGCTAATTTCTTGAGTGTGGAAGTGGCTGTGATTAATATCTTAAAAGAATGGAAGGAGGTAGCAGCCAGGAAGGAGCGTCTCCAAAACAATGAAACTCCCAGAAGACGGGAGACGCTCCTTCCTGGCTGCTACCTCCTATTCTTTTAAGATATGCTAATAACAATAAAAAAGGTACTTTCTGATTTCTTAAAAAAAGACATAATGAATAATTTGATTATTTTTGTAAAGTACTTTTGGTAAAAAAATATATATTTGATACTTGATACTCACAAGTGTATAAAATTGAATATAACAACTCTATCTAATACTTCATAAATTATTGAGATTCGATCTCAAAATAATATAATATAACAAGTGCAAAATTTTTTTCTCTTGAAAGAATAATAAAATTTTTAGTAGATTTAGTAAGAGAATAGTAAGCAGTCAAAAGATGCGACTCTATGTAAATAACTCAAATTTGAGAGTTTTTATTACTAACTCCGTCCCAAATTAGTTACTATATTTCTAAAAAAAAAAACTCTAAAATATATAAGAATTGTTTAGTTGTTCAGAAAATACTTCTAGATACATAAAATTTAAAAAGATTTTTCGGGGGAGGACCTCCGGATCCCCCTTCCCGTTGGGGAGTATTCCATACCTCCCCACCGCAAAAATAAATTTCTAGATACGCCACTGGATTGATAACATATCAACCTAAAATCTCTGAAAAATATTAAAACAAAATTATAAAATCATCAGTAGAAAAATATTCAAATGTAGCAACTAATTTGGGACCGTGGGAGTATTTATTTTATATAAATATAGATTTTTTTACTTCTCTCTTTCTATATCAATTAAAATCAACAGATAGCTGATTGCTACAACTTTAGTATGAAAATACATTTACTACATACAGATATATTTATTCTATATAATAATATATAATAATTTGCTGACGATAGTCTATTAATTTCAACGACGGTAGAAACAGCACGAGAAGCTCTCTTTTACATTATATTAATTTCAATATTCTATATAAATTATTGAGTAGTGGGGTTCAAGGCAGCCAAAAGCAATAAAGAAAATATATATTTATCTTAAGCTTTATTTCACACGCTTGTCGACGTTTCGGTCGATATTCCGGCCTTCATCAGGACAAAGTGCTGTTTGCCTCGAGCTCATATTGAACTATTGAACCAGAAGTCATGACATCCGATGAATGTTCGCTCAAACGTATTGTCAGGAGTTGCCAAGAGCCTCTATGAGCTCGAGGCAAACAGCTCTTTGTCCTAATGAAGGCCGGAATATCGGCCGAAACGTCGACAAGCGTGTGAAATAAAGCTAAAGATAAATATATTTTTTCTTTATTGCTTTTGGCTGACTTGAACCTCCTCACTACTCATATATAAATTATTATAATGGGAGTTTTTAATTATAGACCACATTTTGTATGAATTATTTATTAAAAATATAAATAGGTCTAATTAATACAAAATGTGGTCTATAATTAAAATCGGAAAGGTGATGCTTGTTTCTTGCCAGTGAGAAAATAACTTTTAGAGTGTTTTCTCCGAATATTTCGAAGGCATTTCTTCATCAGCAAAATTACAAAAAAGGATCCTTTTTTGTAATTTTGTACAGCCGCTGATGAAGAAGTGCTAATAAATGCCTTCGAAATATTCGGAGAAAACACTCTAAAAGTTATTTTCTCACTGCCAAGAAACAAGCATCACCTTTCCGTATTTAAACAACTTGGCACGCCACATCCTTTCCATTAAAATCTTCCATAATAATAATAATAATAATACAAACCACAAAAGCTTTAATAAACACATTCTATATACATCTTTTTTCATTTGTCAAACTTATTGACTCATTTCTCGATGTACCGTAACGGAGCATTGAAATTGTCCTCCTGAGGAGTTTTCTTTAAAGGAATTTGATTTTCGGGATTTTAAAAGTCGTGCTACCCCAGAAGATGGATCTACTGCCTAAAAATGTATAGATTAAATATGATATTTATATATATTAAAGAAATTAATATACCTGCATAACTGTGTGAACTAATTTTGGCGTATTAACTTTATTTCCAATTATTACTTGACCCTGAGATTCTTCTTTCTTACGGAGTGCATTTTGACGCATAAGATGACTAAAAAGAATAAATTTAGTTTTCTTTTTGTTTATTCATTTTTTTTAATTTCACATTCACTTACTTGGCTTTTTTCTTTAAAATAGCCTGCGCATCTGGATAATGTACAATTGCTTCGTTCAAGTCTGCTTTACTTAATACGAATAAATTAGAAAATCCTTTAGATCTGAAATTAACAAGGAAATAAATTAGTTGAAAGATGAAGGACAAAAACCTGTAGTCTGAAATCTAGAAATAAAATTGACTAATATAAAGTGGACTTTTAATCAATTTTATTATTATAATTATTATTTGAAATTTCTATCGGGATCCCCGTTTATTTACCCGAGGTGCTTTCGTGCACGAAGACACACATCTCAAACCCAACCCTCTGGCCGTAGCCATCTACCGGCACCCGTGAAGTTACATTATTTCCTATCTCTAACTCCTCCTCCTGCGTTCATTTCTAGCTAGTGAACTAATCCTTATTTCTGGTTCCACCCGGTTGCTTTTATCCAACCTCTTCTATCGTATGGAGGATGTCCTAGTTCGAGTAGGGACTCCCTCAGCACCGGTGTGTAGCCTACTCCTTTCGAAGAATCTTCTTTATGCCCCTTCCACAGGACGGGGTGTCACAGCAACTCTCTCTCCTCGTAGAGTTGCCTGGGTGAGATCCAATATTCCAATCCAGTGCCTGCTTGAGGATTTGTTTACATTAAATAAGTACTTTTATTTAATGAAAAAATTCCGCACGCCCAGGGTTTGAATAGGGATCTTCCGACACCCTAGCCCCCTACACCAGGGAGCCTCGGATTATGTTTTAAATTTGTATTTTATGAAAAGTTAATCATTCTCTGTTAGAATAAGATAAATTTTTACTTAATTAGTACTCATTTCCTCCCCTTAAAGATTTAGTTTCGACCCACATGTTATTAATTAGATCAGTTTATAATAAATTTGATGATTAATATTATCATATATTATATCTAATATATTTTTATTCATTCTTTAAATATTATATTAATAAAATTTACTAAATTTTGTTATCTTTATTTTACATGTTAAAATTAAAATAAAGGTGTGTCTTTAAAAATAGTTTAAAATTCTAATATTCTTTAAAAATTAATTTGTCTAATGCGAACACGCGACCCTTGGTACAAATAGCCAGCACGCTAACCACTACACCAAAGCCTTGGCATTTCGGAAACTTCTTTCCTGGCCATTACATTTAAATATATTTACCAAAAATGTTGATTTCTTGGGAAAACTTTGAAATAAATTTTTGATCACCTGACATCTGCGGTCCGACGATTTCCACCATCCAGAGCCAATAAACTGATTTCGCCAAAAACGGAGCCTTCACCAAGAGTGGCAAGCACTTCCGTTGGACCGTTGCCCATAACTTGCACCATTCCAGTTTTAACAATGTACATCTCTTTTCCAACTTCACCCTGGAAGTAAAAAAAAAAAACATATTTTAAATATTATAAATTATTGCAATTAATATATATATAAGCAGAAAATCCCTACCTTGCGGCATATGTAATCTCCAGGTAAAAAAATGACGGGCCTTAAGCTTAGTACTAAATCCCTTAACAATGCAGGATCACAATCTTGAAAGAGTTGAACTTTACCCAACGTTTGTATATGTACCTTGATTGCGACATCTGTTTTTAGTTTGGGTGGTAGCAGATCGGTAATTCGGCTCTCATCTAAATAGAAATAACGTGAAATGATTTATGAAAATAAAAGAAAAATCTTAATTTTGTATAATTTTAACAAACCAAGAGTTCTTTGTTGTTGCCATGTAAAGTTAAACCATTTTTTAACCCTTTCTTGTAAGGGCTGAGGCAAATTGAGGCGACGCATATATTCCAAAGTTTCATCCATTAATTTCCGATATTCGGTTTGTTGTCTGGTTGCTGTTGCCACAATATCTCGCATCTTTTTATTTTAACGAAATAACATCATCTTAGTTTTAAATTTAATATTAAAGAATATTATTTTTGGAAAATTTTTGCTGGACGAAATACACAAGGAATATCCGTAGAATATTACATTAACGAGCCTTGATGGACCACTCTCAAATCATTTTATTTTGCGGATATTTCGAGCGGCATCATGCCATAAGTATAAAAATATGATTTGATGGAGAGCCCATGTCAAAATTGTGTAAAAATTAAGAAAGAAAAAATAATGTTTACACTATTTTGACACCGGCCCTCCATCAAATCATATTTTTATAAAGAAGACCAGGTCACTGGATTGGAATATTGGATCTCACGACAATAGCCTCCATGCAACTCTACGAGGAGAGGGAGTTGCTATGGCATTCCGTCCTGTGGAAGGGACGTAAAGAAGGTTCCCTCTCAGTGATGCATTCTTTAAAAGGAGTAGGCTACACGCCGGTGCTGAGGGAGTTCCTCCTCAACTAGGATATCCTTCCTCGGATAGAAGAGGCTGGATAAAAGGAGCCAGGTGGAACCAGAAATAAGGATTAGTTCACTAGTTAGAAATGAACGCAGGAGGAGGAGTTAGAGATAGGAAATAATGTAACTTCACGGGGTGCCGATAGATGGCTATGGCCAGTGGCCGGTTAGTTTTGAGGTGTGTGTCTTCATTCACGGAAGCACCTCGGGTAAATAAACGGGGATCCCAATAGGAATTTCACATAATAATAATAATCGAATAAGGATGAGTAATAATTTCTATAAGTTTAAAAAAGACCAGGCTGGTCGAAATATCTGCAAAATAAATGTGAGACTGGTCCATTAAGGCTGGTGAATTATTATTCTCCGGATAAAGAATATTATTTAGGTTATACCATTCGTATTTAAATACCTGGCCTATAAGAAGAGCAAATATGAAAACACCCATTAACCAGCTCCAAGTCATAAAAAGACATTCGTGTTCATTTTCTGGTTTGGCAATTTTTCCGATTGAAGTTGCTGTTTTAGTTGCAAAATAAAAACATCGAATGTATCTGTAAACCAATGTAATTTTTGAGTTATCAATTAACAGATGATTTGACCTATTTCCAAAGAAATGCATTCATTTTATTTTTAAGAAAGCAAAACAGAAACTTACGCATTGCCTTGACCACTAAACACCCAATTGTTCTTGCCAAGGCCTTCCCAAGCTGAAAAGGCGTAGTATGCGCATGCATTCAAATGTATCAGATACATCATATTCCCAAGGGTGCGTGCCACCCGTACCACATATGGAGACGATACTCGGTTATCTAGCCGTGTGTAGAATTCACAAAAACTATGGATCTGTTAAAGAAAAATCAATTTATTAATAATTAAATGGGAAATTTCTAACCGTTTAAAACAATCAGGCGGCAGTTAAGTCACCAACATTAGAGTTCTGACGGTTTTAAATTGTCTGGGTACAAACCTAGTTTTTTGGTCAGTGATATTACTACTGTATAAAACCCATTGGGGGTTGCAGGATTTTTGCATGGAAACTAAGCCAAGTTTTTCCTCCAGAGTGGGCTTGTTATTTTTGAAGTAGGAATGGGATAAAATACAAAAACATTTTTTTAATTCCCTCAATGAATGTTATATATATTATAAATAAAAAAATCCGTGATGTTTATTTAACACTTTAACATTTACAATGTCCTATAGGAGAAGTCCGAACCTCTCTGCCCTTCGCCCCTGGATATAGTCTAACTCAGGTCCCTCTTAATTATATTTTAATGTTTTTAAAATATACCTTTAAAAATCTGGGAAATCGTAATAAAACTCGCACGCCATATCGAAAATAAAGCAAATCCAGAGGAAGTAATGATATAACATCCATCTGAAAAGAAATAAATATAGTATATAATAATATGAAATGAAAGAAAAATTATGTATAAAATAATATAAGTAATAATAAATCTATATTAAGACATAAAGAATGATATAATATATATATCATGTTTTGGTTCAGAAAGTATCAAATTCAAATTCGACTGTGGTACTGTGGCCCAGGAGTAGGTCATGCTGAGCAGGACCGGATTTAAGAGTGCTAGTTTAGCCTATTTAGAAATACAGCCCTCATGCTGAGTACACATCGGCAGATCCTTGGTGCCGCTACCTTTTTCGCTTTTTTGAATTAATAAATATTCGATTATATTTCTATATTTAGTATTATTATTACACAATTTACAAAAGAGTAATTTTCAGTTAAGGTTCCTTGAATCGAATTAAAAAAATTGGTTGTGAAGATTAATAGGTGCCAGGATTTTCGAAGAATCTTTAATGGAACAGAAATTTAAGAATAAAACCTGTCTTATAGAAAATAAAAATTTGCAAAATCAAAACGAGTCAATTTGTTTACTTGTTGGCTTTGAAGACTTTCCACTTCCTAATCGGGTTTCGGACCGATTATGGTAAAAGCTATTGGAGGCTGTAAATATCTAAAAACATCGACATGTTTATAAAATCTCCTGCCAAAGTAGTTATGGCTGGGAAGTTAACACCGGCTACAATACAGTTTATTTATTGAACTACACAGAATTTTAAAATGAAAGAGTGTGGATGCAATATAATTATTGGACTGCATCCACACTCTTTCATTTACAGTTTATTTAAGCTACGGCTCCATCTCTAGCTCTGGAGTTTTATAACAGATGCTGTAGCTTAGAGTGTATCTCTATACAATTTTTTTTTTTAGAAATAATGCAAATTCTAATTTCTAATACTCTATAAAAATTTTTGGTATGACCGCTACCATAAAACATCAGCCTAAATATAGTTTCGCGGCAGTCACGTGCTAACTAAGCCGCTTGGAAACAACACAAATTTTACACTTGCACTCCCTCTGCCCCATAATACTTGATAGTTTTATCTCTTTCAAACATCGCTCTCTTTTGAGATGAATAATAGCGAATTCAACAATGACTTATTCTGAAGAATTAAATTTAGACCAAGACCTTTTTTATTTAAATTAATTGATATTATTGATAAATATTTCCCTAATACATAAGCATTTGTTACCTTAAATTGTAATTTGCGAAAATAATTATGTCGAGTGCGATGAGGATCGCGGACCCAAAAACCATCTTCAAGAAACATCATCCTTGGCCGAACGAATATCAAATCAATTAGATATATAAGATCGCAGGAATAGTCAGCAACCAACCAGGTTTTAACATTGCCTTCATGTTGATATGGGAAAGTTGCTCTCAAAGGAATCACAACACAGTTGTATACAAAACAAATAGAGACACAAAATAGCCATGTCACGTAGGCAATACCTGGAACAAACAATCAGGTTAATTTTAATTTATAATAGGCAATTTGTTGAAGGAAAATTATTATTTGCATGACACCCACTTTCCTCCCAGTGGCTGAGAAGTTATAGGTGTTGACAAAATCATACTTGAAAAAGCAAGCTCGGGTCGCTACCAGTTCGATTTATTTATTTATTATTTGCTCTAAATAAAATATGTCACATTTTTATGAGTGCTTCACAATACAAATCATATTTGTATTATATTTAGGTTCATTAGAATCTCTTATCGAGCTTATTAGTTTTTAAAAACATTTGAGGGCTTATTTTTAATAAAGGGGTTTCAAAATTCTCCCGAATTCCAAATCAAAAATACATATCTACAAATATAATAGAAATCGAAAATACAGAATTATGATGTGGGATGTATTATTGATCCATCGTATTAAAAGTGAAGAAACAACAGAATTTTATGTAAGGAATATTAAAAATATTATTAATAGAATAATTAAATTTTATGTAAAAAATATTTTAATTATTCTATTAATAATATTTTTAATATTCTTTACATAAAATTCTGTTGTTTCTTCAGTTTTAAACCCTCTAATAGAATTATGAATTATGTACCGCACCTAGAAAGATTATGATGTTCAACCCTGGAGTTTAGGACTGTCACAAAGAAGAGCGCGATCAGCTTTCAAAACATTGAGAGCAAAAAGAATAGAAATAAAAAGAAAAAGAAAACTTTTTTACTTAAAATTTTCCTAAAATTTACATTATTATAAACAATTCATATAAGTTTGTTTTTATTTATCTAAAACCCATATACAGACAAAAAACAATTAAGTGATAAAGAGATAATTTAAATAAAGAAACCATATGAATATTTCTTTTTTTAAATATTTCGAGCAAAATACTCACTTTGAGGGTCGACCACCACGTCTGGTGGGACGAGACGCTCCCATGATGATCGACAGACATCACAAATTCTTCTTCGATGAGATGGTGATGAAATATTGGTTCCTCTGCCTGCGGCTAGAACTGGAGATGGAAGATCGCGGCCGGCACCTGTGGACCAAATGCGAGAGCCCAAGATAAAGACACGCCGCCATCGAGAGATAGGCATTCTCATAAGACTAACAAAGGACTGGGTGATTTATCACGCAAGACGCATACTGACTGAATAATTGCTAATGTGCTCATTTAGCGAGAGGAGCACGATGACCATCAAATAGTTCTTATAAGGCATACACCTTATATTCGAATAATAAAAGCCCTAAGTGCCGCCGTGATGTTATTGTGTAAACTTTGTTGATTTTCTATTGAGAAAATGTTAATAAATAAAAGGAGGACTACAATATTTTATAGAATTATTTGATTTAAAAAAATCTGGTATGACTGGTCGCACAGCACACAACTTTCTTTTACCAAAAGTTCTGAGCTTGTCACGTCAGATTTTTTGTGTCGAGATATATTTAAGAGCATCTAAAAAATAATTGTTAAATTTTAATCAAAATCGTTAGAGGGAATTTTGAGAAAATACAAAAAAAAAACTGAAAAAATACTAGTACTTTTTGGCCAATTTTAACTAAAACCTTATTTTTACGCCTCATGGCCATGAGCCCCCGGGGTGCCTAGATTGATTGATTTGATGTTCTGGGGCTTCTCTGCACTCCTACCTTATAGATCTATTGAGCTCTTCGTATCACTCTCCGGGTTTAAGGCCCCTGGGGAGGATCAATCTAGGAAGGGTTCATGCCCATCCCTCAGGCCCTAGGTGACAGACACACAGACCATGTTGCGAAAATCACTTTTTTGGATTCAGGGGACCTCAAAACGTGTATGTCCATCAAAATCTCGACATCGAATTTTTGACATGAGAGGGGTCCCCGCACCAAGGGAATAAGACGAAGAAGGAAGATTATTTTTCTTATATACCTTATATTTTGATACCATGGCAACCATTTCTCCTATCTTTTCTATGGAGTACAAGAGTAAAGTGGTCTTCAGAAGATTTCAATCGCAAAATGAGAATATACATTTTAAAGAGCATCTAAAAAATAATTGATTTTTGAATTTAAAAAAAAATCGTTGGAGCAAATTTTGAGAAAATCGAAAAAAACTGAAAAAGTACATCAGTAAAGTACTAGTAATCTTTGGCCGATTTTGATTAAAAGCTTATTTTTCCGGTCCCGGGGGTGTTTAAGTTAAATATAGAATTTCATCCTCGTAGCTCAATTCCTTCATGCTTAAAATTGAACACAGACACACCCACCCACCCACCCACAGACAGATTATGTCGCGAAAACCACTTTTTTTGGATTCAGGGGACCTCAAAACGTGAAGATCCATCAAAATCCATACATCGAATTTTTGACATGAATCCAATACTTTCTCTCTATATATATATTACATATATACATAGTTAAGAGAAAGTAAAAATCAAGTTATTTGTTTATTTCATAAGCAAAAGTTGGAAAAT
>JAKCPI010031296.1:0-13251 GCA_023213315.1 Euborellia annulipes
ACCACCTGTGTAGATGAAGTAACTGCGGCTCAGCTGAGTCTCCGAGAATAGATGTCCTTCATCCCAGAATCAAAAAAATTTATAAAAAAAATAATTGTGAGATTATTTTCATCTCGAAATTCCAATAACTTTTTGAGTTATTAATTCTTAAAGTTACGATTTCTCCCATAGGAATTGTATAGAGAAATATTTATGTAATCTTTTCATTTGTGTATTCCATGAATGTAAACAAATCATCAAGCAGGCACTGGATTGGAATGGAATAATAATTTTCTTTTCATAATTAAGAAGAAAAGGCGAGGGTCCGCCGCAGGCGGGCCGGAGCCAGCTGAGAGGGGTCCAGGGGGCTTCGCCCCCTGTCTAGACGTGAAGCTTCTCATAATTAAGAACGGCGCAGCTAGTAATTAACTAATTTCTCTATTCACTTTTTAATTTATTTCTAAATCTAATGAACTTAATTTAATGAAATTTTAATTATTTACTTTAGGGTTGGTAGATTCGGAGGCTGAATCGATTTTCGATTTTCGATTTTTAAAATCGAAACCAAATAATCGATTTTTAAAAAAATCGATTTTTGCCTAAAAAAATCGATTTTAATCGATTTTCGATTTTTTTACAAAAAATCTTTCACTATGCCCATAAGTTGATTTTAAGGTTCTGCTTACGATTTTCAAGCGGTTTGTGGAACAAGAAAAATAGAACGTTGCATTACTGATGCCCAAATCAATTTATTCAATCTTTATAACTTCTATAAAAACCAACACATTGTATATGGTATAACATATTTAGTCTTTATAACTTAAGTTTTAACGTTATAACGAAATTTTAACAAACCAAGAGAACCAAACATCAGCTTCTATATTTATTAAAAAATCTGGTGGGACTCGTCGCACAGCACAACTTTCTCTTATCTTCAGTACGCGAAAGTTGTGTTCTGTGCTTGTCACACCAGATTTTTGTGTGGACATATATTTTGGTTCTGACAGTAAGCTTAAGGTACATTTGAATTCAAGATTTTTTTTTTTAAACACCCTTTTTTTCTCATTCACACACACATTCACACAGTCTTCTCGGCAACTTGGGCCATTTAAGACTTTTACGATATACGATATCCGTTATTGATAATACACACATATTAGGGGTCCAAGCATTCTTATTTAAGCCATTTGGTATCCAAATGGCTTAAATAAAATCATCGGACTGCCTGGGGTCCGAACCCACGTCTTTTGGTATACGAGGTTAGCGAGGATAGCACCACTACACCAAGCCCCGAGGGCTGAATTCAAGATTAAAATTTATAAACATGGGGAAATATTTATATTTTGTTATCATTGCAACAAATTCTCCTATATTTCCTATGAAATACAAGAGTAAAGTGTACTTTAAAATGAGAATATACATTTTAAAGAGCATCTAAAAAATAATTGATTTTTGAATTTTAATCAAAATCGTTGGGGCTATTTTTAAGAAAATCAAAAAACCTGAAAAACTCCCTCAGTAAAGTACTAGTACTTTTTGGCCAATTTTAATTAATCGCTTATTTTCTCGCTCCAGGGGGTGTCTATCTTAAATTCCAACCTCATAGCTCAAAGCCTTCAAGCTTAAAATTGAACAGAGACGGACAGATCATGTCGCTAAAATCACTTTCTTGGAAAATCGAAAATCGAAAATCGGCCGTCAAAAATCGATTTTTTCGATTTTTTTAAAACACTGAATCGATTTCGATTTTAATCGAAAATCGAAGCTCAAAATCGATTTTCGATTAAAATCGAAATCGATTCGACCAACCCTAATTTACTTTGCATTTTATTTCTTCCATTTGCATTTATCTTTCCGTTTGTGTACTTATCATTTGTAAGTAATTAAATGATAAAAAAAACAATGGTGAAGGTGAAATTTAATTGTCCTAAAAATTATACAAAAATCAGTGTTTTTAAAGAAGGCGGAATTAATTAAACGATCGTCTGCATAAATAACAAATAGCCTAAAACTTGTACAAATAACTAATATAGGCAAACACACGCACACAATTCTTTTTGTTCCAAAATGAAAAGCTATTGTTCTGGGGTCTCGTTATTTATGTACGGGGGAAATTTCCCGGCGCTTAACCTCCTTGCTTCTTTATTTATTCATATCTTTTTTACTTTCTCTTACCTATGTATATATGTAATATATATATAGAGAGAAAGTATTGGATTCATGTCAAAAATTCGATGTCGAGATTTTGATGGATCTTCACGTTTTGAGGTCCCCTGAATCCAAAAAAGTGGTTTTCGCGACATGGTCTGTCTGTGGGTGGGTGTGTGTGTGGGTGGGTGGGTGGGTGTGTGTTCAATTTTAAGGATGAAGGAATTGAGCTACGAGGTTGAAATTTTATATTTAAGTTAAACACCCCCCGGGACCGGAAAAATAAGCTTTTAATCAAAATCGGCCAAAGAGTACTAGTACTTTACTGATGTACTTTTTCAGTTTTTTTCGATTTTCTCAAAATTCGCTCTAACGATTTTGATTAAAATTCAAAAATCAATTATTTTTTAGATGCTCTTTCAAATGTATATTCTCGTTTTGCCCACAAAATTGTTTGAAGCACACTTTACTCTTGTGCTTCATAGGAAAGATAGGAGAAATGGTTGCTATGGTAACAAAATATAAATATTTTCCCATACTTATAAATTTTACATCTGAATTCAAATATTCCCTACTGCCGGGAACTAAATACATGTCGACACTAAAAATCTGGTGTGACAAGCCAGATTTTTTAAATTGTTTTTGCTACGTGACTATTTTTTTTTTTTTTTTTTTTTTTTTTAAGGTCCTTCTCGGCATCTAAGGCCATTTAGACCCCATCCCTATTTATTTCAAATGATTTGTAGTCAAATCAAATGAAATAAATTTTTCTCGCTTGGGATGGGAAGCGAACCCCGGGACTCCAGTGCAAGAAGCTAATGTCTTCTCACTGAGCCACGGCTCCCGGGCATGACTTTTTTTTCCCGACACTAAAAAATGTAGTATTGTCCAAACAAGATTTTCTTGGCTCAAGAAATTTGTTGAAACAAATTTTTTTTTTTATCAAGAGTCGCGGGAGCGACTCGTCGCCGAGCAAGTAAAAAGCAAAAGAAAACAAAGAAACTCTTAATACTACCATTTAGTTGACATTCCAATAGATGCCAATGGCCCATTGCATTTAGATGGACGAGTCGTCCCTAGACTATATTATCAAGAATGATTTTAAATCCTTAATAAAAGATAGGGACGTGAAAAAATTTTTTTTGAGAAACTTTTCTCTTTCTGGGCGAATATCTCAAAAAGTTTTTAAGATATCGGAGCCAAATTTTTTTTATATTAAACTAGAATAAATAAGGATTATTTTGAGCACAAATTCA
Organism: Euborellia annulipes; assembly: GCA_023213315.1. Lineage (NCBI taxonomy): Eukaryota > Metazoa > Arthropoda > Insecta > Dermaptera > Anisolabididae > Euborellia > Euborellia annulipes. Next base: position 3,384 of record JAKCPI010031296.1, read on the forward strand.
AAAAAAAGTTCCAGTGCCAAACAGAATGGCAGAGGCTCAAAGTTGAGATTTTGCCGATTTCGGAAGGTCAAAAGTTAGTCTCTTATTTTTCCTTTTTTTTTTTTTTTTTTTTTTTCTTTTTTTTTTTCATTCTTTTCTTCAATTTTCAAATTTTTAGACAAAGCTACAGGTTTCCCTGCTGGACCGATTTGGATGAAATTTAAAATACATATAGATACTATCAAAAACCCGATACCTTTGATATAAAATTTTATTTTGGATCAAAAGTGACTTTTTGAGGGGTATTCAAAATTTCAAATTTGTCCTATCTTTAACGTGGCGAAAAGACAATTCTAACTATTTTGCTCCCTGATGACGTCATTTAGAAACATCTATTGATATTAGTAATTTTCATCCCTAATGGAATAAAAAATTTTAGGATGGATCCCTTGAAATAGAAATACAATAAATAGATTAACGTGATAAGAAGAAGTGCTACCAACATAACAAAAATAAAAAACCTAAAATTTTATAAAATTTAGAGAAATCCTATGTTTATCGTTTCGAATGGATACCAAATGATGTATTTACATTCTACCAACATAACAAAAATAAAAATCCTAAAATTTTATAAAATTTGGTGAAATCCTATGTTTATCGTTTTGAATGGATACCAAATGATGTATTTACATTTTACCAACATAACAAAAATAAAAAACCTAAAATTTTATAAAATTTGGTGAAATCCTATGTTTTTCGTTTTGAATGAATACCAAACGATGTGTTTACATTCTACCAACATAATAAAAATAAAAAACCTAAAATTTTATAAAATTTAGGGAAATCCTGTTTATCGTTTCGAATGGATACCAAACGATGTATTTACATTCTACCAACATAACAAAAATAAAAAACCTAAAGTTTTATAAAATTTGGTGAAATCCTATGTTTTTCGTTTTGAATGGATACCAAACGTTGTATTTACATTCTACCAACATAACAAAAATAAAAAACCTAAAATTTTATAAAATTTGGTGAAATCCTATGTTTATCGTTTTGAATGGATACCAAACGATGTATTTACATTCTACCAACATAACAAAAATAAAAAACCGAAAATTTTATAAAATTTAGGGAAATCCTATGTTTATCGTTTTGATTGGATACCAAACGATGTATTTACATTCTACCAACATAACAAAAATAAAAAAAACTAAAATTTTATAAAATTTGGTGAAATCCTATATTTTTCGTTTTGAATTAATACCAAACGATGTATTTATTTTTTACTGTTTGGAATGCATATTAAAATATCTATTCATGGGATAACTTAATATTTAATAATTATTAAATAATATTTAAATGCAATATTTCACAAAAAGAAGTGAAATCTCAGCCAAAAACATCGAAGATGCAAAAAGGGGCGCCTCGCATTATTTTTGCCCAGCGTCGAGGTGAAATCAAAAAAATGCGCCTCGCTTTTCTGATTTATATAAAAGTGAGGATATATGAAACAAATAAAATTCTGTAGGGGTTTTATTTAAGTGAAAATATTTCCTCGCTTTTATATAAATCAGAAAAGCGAGGCGCATTTTTTTGATTTCACCTCGACGCTGGGCAAAAATAATGCGAGGCGCCCCTTTTTGCATCTTCGATGTTTTTGGCTGAGATTGTTATTAATCATTAATTTTCTTTAAAAAAGGATATCAATTTTTTTGTTATTGCACAAACAAATAGTTTTACTTGAAGTAAATAAAATTAATTTCAAACAAACGATTTCTTGAGACAAGATTATGTATCCTTAAGAATTTTCAATATATATGCTTGTATCAAGAAAATGTTCATAAGAAAAGTATATTTTTTTTCTCAATATCAGATATCAGTGATTGAGTAAATATTTACTCGTCCCATCGAGATTTTTTGGAATCATTAATATACAGTTAAAAGAAGGTTCATTATTTAATCATTGATTGAAAAAAATAAATGTGTTAATTAAAATATAGAAAAATTAAAAACACTCACAATACAATATTAAAACAAATTAAAAACACTAACAATATAATATTAAAACAAATTAAAAACACTAACAATACAATATTAAAACAAAATAAAAACACTTACAATACAATATTAAAACAAATTAAAAACACTAACAATACAATATTAAAACAAATTAAAAACAATACAATATTAAAACAAAATAAAAACACTAACAATATAATATTAAAACAAATTAAAAACACTAACAATACAATATTAAAACAAAATAAAAACAATACAATATTAAAACAAAATAAAAACACTAACAATACAATATTAAAACAAATTAAAAACACTAACATTACAATATTAAAACAAAATAAAAACAATACAATATTAAAACAAAACAAAATAAAAACACTAACAATACAATATTAAAACAAAATAAAAACACTAACAATACAATATTAAAACAAAATAAAAACAATACAATATTAAAACAAAACAAAATAAAAACACTTACAATACAATATTAAAACAAAATAAAAACACTAACAATACAATATTAAAACAAAATAAAAACAATACAATATTAAAACAAATTAAAAACACTAACAATACAATATTAAAACAAAATAAAAACACTAACAATACAATATTAAAACAAATTAAAAACACTAACAATACAATATTAAAACAAAACCAAAGCAAAAGGAAAGTATTACCAAACAAGAGTATAAGTTAATAACAATGTTTAATACTGTATATGATTTTTCAATGCAGAAATGTTAAACGCTTATCATAAAAAAATTTTAATTTTTGCTTTCATTGGCACTGAAGATGGCAACCGTTATGGTTACCGAAACGTCTGCTTAGAATAAAAGTGTAAAGGTGTTCGACAACGCTGGTTTTATTCCTCCCGACTCCAATAAATTTATTTAATGCTTAAAAGATACAAGTAAAGTTTTTGGATGCTCAATTTGTTGAAAAAAAAAAGACAACTTTAATCAAAACTCTAGATATCTTAATTACATGAATAAAAAATTTTATCTAATGGTAAAAAATAGAACAATTTCTCTGGAATACCTGGTATTATCAGCGAAATTTCAAATCATTTCTCTGTAGCCACACTGATTAATGATTAAAAAGAGAGATTAATTAAAAAGAAAATACGTTAATCCATTGAACATTTACGAATAAACATAGGGTGCAAAAAAATATTTTATTAATTCAAACACGTAGTCGGTTCTTCTTTAAACATTGCTGTGGGGGGTTGTTTAGAGAGACGACAAAACCACCCTCTCAACCCCATGTCGTCGTTTTCTGACGCCAACTGTCCAACTTGGTTGAAAAAAAAAAAAAAAAAAAAAATAGAAAAGACATTTTTGACAAGCTCTGACACATCTATAGTTCGAAAGAAAGGAAAAAGGGGCACGTAAATGTGACATGCGAGCGACCGGAAAATTGCGAATAAAATCCAGAAGAAAAAAATATAAAAATACTTATTTCGACTGTACTTATTTATATTTCTTCTATTTATGGACATTTTATTTGAATAATAATAATAATAATAAGTAAAATTCAGTTTAATTCGATGGAGATTAAAGACGGAATTTTAGTAGAGTATTAAAGCCAGTTGAATTTTATGATCTCATAAAATTAAGTTTTAAGTTCAATGACAAGTTTCAGGATATCCTAATTGACATGAGGGGGGGGACATTCAAAAAAAGATAAAAATTAATGATCTGATGTGGCTGGCTGGCATCTCAAATTTCCTTCTTTGGTGCAATTTTTTGATTATTTTTATTTATTAAACTAGCTGCGGCCTTCGGTACGGCCCTGGCGGGCGGCGTCTCGAGAAGGGTTGCTTTTTTTTGAAATATGTTAAATAAAACCTTTCGAGATATATTTAATGTCTCATCTTCAGTACGTTTATAAAAATCTACATATTTACTAAATGTGATAAAATTATATAATTATTCTGTAAAACTTACTGAGGGGATTATCATTTTTCAATTATTTACACTCTGAAGATGCGTCATTTTAAATTTTATTAAAAAAGTGTGAAAAATTATAAAAAGATAATATTCGAGTCGAAAGAACTTTGAAAAAATGAAATTTTAAGGGCAGGAAGAGATTTATCTCTCTATTCAGTGGCGGATCCAGAGGGGGTGTAATCAGGTGTGACTGGTCGCACAGCACACAATTTTTTCTTATAATCGGTAATTTAAAGGTGCATTCTGTAGTTGTTTACCAGAATATATACACAAATCAAATTTTTAAGTATTAGTTTTTAAAATTTTATATTAAAAAATACAATTAATTATTGTATTGGCTATGAGTATTAATTATAGTTGCGTGGAATGGAGTCAGCCAAGGAACATAAAAAACAAAATTTATTCTGTCCAAGTCGCGCTCTTCCTCGGGACAGTATAAGTGTTAAATATTACAGATGGTAGTGACAAGATCGTTGGTTGACATCATTAAACAAACATTAACAATGCATTTGTTGAATGAATCAATCAAGGGCGGATAAAAGGGTAATTACCCCCCCCCCCCGAGATTAAAAAAAAAAAAAATACTTTTTTCGCAAAAAAAATTATTTTTAATGTGAAATTTTAAATATTAATACTTAAAAATTTGATTTATATTTATATTCTGGCAAACAAGTACAAAATGCGCCTCTAAATTACTGAAATTAAGAAAAAAAATAAGAGAAGTGTGCTGTGCGACCAGTCACTCCAGATTGCCCCCCCCCCTCCCGAGAAACACCTCTGGATCCGCCACTGCTTTAAATGATACCCGTTATTGATTAATGTACATATCGGGGGTCCAGGCATTCTTATTTAAGCCATTTGGTATCCAAATGCCTTAAATAAAATTATCGGACTGCCTGGGGTCCGAACCCGCGACGTTCGGTATAAAAGGTAGACACGCTACCAACTACTCCAAGCCCCGTGGGCGAATTTGTCTTTGATAAAATAACAAAATCATAGATAATTAAAATTAAATAATTAAATCTCGCAATTATTATTCCATAATTAATCATATATATTAAATTTCAATTCAGAGGTAGAGAAGATGAGAGATGTTATTTATTTATATAAGAAGGCTGTACACCCCCATCCTCCTTAATGAAATACGCAATAATATTGACATAGCTTTGTCGAAGGGTGACGTAAACAAGGCGAGCTGGGCCTATTTACCACGAACAAATAAGTGAGGCAACAAACAAGCACGCAAACCCCTGACAATTAAGGGCTGCTGCTGCTGCCGCCTTGCGGCATGCTTAATTAAAAAATTATGACGAACCCATGGGGTGGGAGTGCGCCAAGTGAAGTTTATTAAAGCCTATTTGTTTCTTTCCTTGTCACTTCTTTTTTTTTTACTTAATTGAAGTTGTTTTAAAAATATTTCATGTGAATTAGAACAAATTAACTTGACAGCGAATAATTTATTTAATATCAGATGCCTCTGTAGGACACTTGATTTATATTTGTGTGTTTTTAATTAAAACATTCCAATTTTTTTTTAACACGAAGTGAAAAAAAACAATATCAAAAAATATAGATTTTATCAGAAAACTATTTGAAGAATTTTTTTATTATAATTTTTCCCAAGTTAAATTAAGAAATGATAGATCTATTTTGAAAAATCTGATGTGGCAAGCACAGAACATAGAATAAATAATAAGCCATAATACTCTGAAAAATAAATCAAGATAATTTTTTGAAAAATTGTTTTGTCTTCATTGAATTAACACCTTCTACAGTCCAAGAATGAATCTTATGAATTTTATGTGTATGTCCATCTGTCTGTCTGCCTCTATGCAATCCGAATCCCATCCAATGCTGCCAACCAAGATTTCCAAAAAAATTTTCTTTTCAAAATTCATATCATTTGACCTTTTTTTTTTTTTTTAAAATAAATTTTACCCGCATTATTCAAATTTACTCCATTTTTTTTTATGCGAATTTCTTTTTTTTTTAGTATTCGAATCTCATTCGAACTTTTTTTTTTTGTAATTTTTTTTCTTCAAATTTATAACATAAAAAGAATGAGGATCGGAAACGAACTTTGCAGCCAGGAGATTAAATTTTATTTAATTTTTATTTGACGACGTTTCGGTCGTCCCTTCATCAGGGCAAACTATTGTTAACTATACACGAACTTCGACAATAGTTTGCCCTGATGAAGGGACGACCGAAACGTCGTCAAATAAATATTAAATAAAATTTAATCTCCTGGCTGCAAAGTTCGTTTCCGATCCTGATTACATCTACACAGCCATAAAACATTAACTTGATATTAAAGAAATTTATTATGAAATTTCAAAAAAATCGGAAAGCTGTAGGCTACAGGGACGTCATTTGAGGGGCTCAGGGGGGGGGGCGTTCGCCCCCCTCAAGACTTTGGAAGACAATAGCAAATCCTGAGTTTAGCCCCTAGATACCATACCAACTTACACTTTCCCTTTATAAATAAGTATAGAGGATGTATAGATAAAAAAAATCTGGTGTGACTGGCGCACAGCACACAACTTTCTCTTACCCTTCGGTAAGAGAAAGTTGTGCACCGTGCTGGTCACACCAGATTTTTTGTGTCGAGATATATTTAGTTTCCGATAGCACCTTAGTTTCAAACTTGCATTTTAAATGTTGACTGCTTGAAATAAACTATGGTTATTTTTCAAAATTTTAATCTCATATTTGGACATTTTATACACAATATAGAATCGTAAATAAATACAAAATTTCATAAGAATTGGAAAAAAAAATTTTAAATGCCTAAAAAGTTCCAAAGGGGACCCCCTTTTGAATCGAAATTAACATACAAATCCCTATAGGAAATTAACATTAGGCCTATGAGAGAAGGCGGAGAGACAGACGATAATGTTTGCAAGTGAGAGAGAGACATATATGTTTTCTTTGAAACAATTAAAGACACAAATAAATTTAAAATAAATGGGAATTTAAATAATAATTGATTTTTAATCTAATAAAAAGAAAAAGATTTAAATTCCGTTACCATGGCAACCATTTCTATCTTTCCTATGAAGAACAAGAGTAAAGTGGTCTTCAGAAGATTTCAACGGCAAAATGAGAATATACATTTTAAAGAGCATCTAAAAAATAGTTCATTTATGAATTTTAAAAAAAATCCTTGGAGGGAATTTTGAGAAAATCGAAAAAAACTGAAAAAGTACATCAGTAAAGTACTAGTACTTTTTGGCCGATTTTGTTCAAAAGCTTATTTTGAGATTCTTCAAAGGTACCTAAGTTAAATATAAAATTTCAATCCGCTAGCTCAACTCCTTCATGCTTAAAATCTGTCCACACACACACACACACACACACACACACACAGACCAATTTGCGGGACCCACTTTTTTGGACTCAGGGGACCTCAAAACATGTATATCCATCAAAATCTCGACATCGAATTTTTTGACATGATCGCAATACTTTCTCTCTCTATATATTTCATATATAGGGTACGAGAAAGTAATAATGAAAGTACTAGGTATATATGTAGGCCCTATATAAATTAAGTAGCACAGGAGGTAAAAAAAAGCAAAAACTGAACGTCACTGGTTGTCTGAAAAAACCGGAGGGTTGGCAGGCAGCACTGGCCCCAACTCTAAAAAAAAAAATCTGGTGTGACTGGCGCACAGCACACAACTTTCTCTTACCTTCGGTAATCGAAAGTTGTGTACTGTGCTTGTCACACCAGATTTTTTGTGTCGACATGTATTTAGTTTCCGACAGTAGGGTACAATTGAATTCAAGATGTAAAATTTATAAGTATGGGAAAATATTTATATTTTGATACCATGGCAACCATTTCTCCTATCTTTTCTATGGAGTACAAGAGTAAAGTGGTCTTCAGAAGATTTCAATCACAAAATGAGAATATACATTTTAAAGAGCATCTAAAAAATAATTGATTTTTGAATTTTAAAAAAAATCGTTGGACCAAATTTTGAGAAAATCGAAAAAAACTGAAAAAGTGCATCAGTAAAGTACTAGTACTCTTTGGCCGATTTTGTTCAAAAGCTTCGTGTCTCGTCCCATGGGGGTGCCTAACTTAAATATAAAATTTCAACTTCCTAGCTCTTTTTGTTTTTGAGATATTTTGTTCACAGACACACAGACAGACCATGTCGCGAAAACCACTTTTTTGGATTCAGGGGACCTCAAAACTCTCTCTATATATTAACATATATATAGAGGTACGAGAAAGTAAAAAAATTAAATTTAAATTATATAACAATTTTTATTATTTTTCATTTCAAGGATTTAATTATATAATTATTTTAAATAATTTTAATTAGCTTTAATTTTTCATTTGACTTGAATATTTCATGAGGCAAGAAGACAAAACTCAACAATGAGCAAATTCTGAATTTTCTGCAATTTTTTGCGCTTCCCCCTTTTAAGAATTTGGGAACCTGAGTATTTTACCTGAACCCTCCATAAGACTGCAAAATTTCAACGGGAAGTTGGCCAAACAGACAGACGGACACTACGCTATTATATATATACAAGTTGAGAAAGGCGCGGCTTCGCCGCGCCCATCTCAACTTGGCCCTGGCGGGCGGCGTCTCGGTGCGTGATCAGTAGTTTTTCTCTTAATTTTAAAGCCCATATTATTTTTGCCTAAATGAAAATACAATGAATCAAGTTTAAAATTTGAGTATTCGCCCTGCCCCGCCTCTGGGTTTTGAAGGCCATGAGAAAATTACGGGCAAGAAGCAAGCCTAAATTTCCCTTTAATAAACTGATTCGAGCCAACGGGCATGCAAATGAAATCAGGAGGACAGGGACCTATTTAAAAAAATCAAGAATTTTAAAATAAAAATTTCGGGGGTGGGGCAATTGCACAATAAATCTTTAAACTTTTAAACCCCTTGATAGATATTCATTCAAGAATTTTAAATCCAAAAAAGCATGTTAATATTTGAAGAAATAGAAGAATTAAAAATTTCGGGGGGGGGGGGGGCATTTACACAAAAAGTCTTTAAACTTTTTAACCCCTTGATAGATATTCATTGAAGAATTTTAAATCCATAAAACCATGTTAATATTTGAAGAAATAGAAGAATTAAAAATTTCGGGAGAGGGGGGGCAATTACACAAAAAATCTTTCAACTTTTAAACCACTTGATAGATATTCATTGAAGAATTTTAAATCCAAAAAAGCATGTTAATATTTGAAGAAATAGAAGAATTAAAAATTTCGGGGGGGGTGGGCTGCCGAATTTAAAAAAACTCTCAAACAACTTTTTTAGATTCTTATCAAGGGAAGGCTTTAGGGAAGAAACCAAATTGATATCTCTCCTGGTTAAAAAAAATTTGAATTTGCCTCTCCGGCTCCGCCCTCTCTGTATTTCGCCAATCAGCGCTATCCCTGAGGCCTGATTGGTTGTTTCACACATCGGACACGGTCTTAGGCAATTATAATATAGTATGATGATATATATATATTCGTCCCTTACAAAGCACCAAATAAATTCTTTTTACTTTCTCTTTAATTTCTCATTGCATTTTGATTTTGTCACTTTTATGGATAATCTCTCTGTGTGTTTGCCCTCTCTAATTTAACGCCTTGGAGGGATGCTGGGGTCCATCAAAGGCGTCAAATGACTCCATTAAGACGACCTCTTTAAGTAACTTGACTTTTCTCTATCGTGGGTGGGGAGGACGTCTCTTTCAATGGGATTCTATTTAATTTTTAATTTTATTTACTCACTTCTTTTTCTCACTCATTCATTTATTATTTACGATATAAAATAGAAGAAAAAAGTGATTTATTTTACCTGGATTAAGAGGCTATTTTAAGAACTCTTATTAAAAATTCTTTCTAATCTTTTTCTCAAAAGGTTTTAGATCACCTCACAAGTTTGTCA